>JAKSXO010000283.1:0-94634 GCA_024509115.1 Crotalus helleri
GGTAGGTAGATAGATAGATACAGATAGGTAGGTAGGTAGATTAATAGATAGAGATAGGTAGGTAGGTAGATAGATAGATAGAGATAGGTGGGTAGGTAGATAGATAGATACAGGTAGGTAGGTAGATAGATAGATAGAGATAGGTAGGTAGATAGATAGATAGATAGAGAGAGGTAGGTAGATAGATAAATAGAGATAGGTAGGTAGGTAGATTGATAGATACAGATAGATAGGTAGGTAGATAGATAGATAGAGATAGGTAGGTAGGTAGATAGATAGATACAGATATGTAGGTAGATAGATAGAGATAGGTAGGTAGGTAGATTGATACATACAGATAGGTAGGTAGGTAGATTGATAGATAGAGATAGGTAGATAGGTAGAGAGATAGATAGAGATAGGTAGGTAGGTAGATTGATAGAAACAGATAGGTAGGTAGGTAGATTGATAGATAGAGATAGGTAGGTAGATAGATAGATAGAGAGAGGTAGGTAGATAGATAAATAGAGATAGGTAGGTAGGTAGATTGATAGATACAGATAGATAGGTAGGTAGATAGATAGATAGAGATAGGTAGGTAGGTAGATAGATTGATAGAGATAGGTAGCTAGGTAGATAGATACAGATAGGTAGGTAGGTAGATAGATAGATACAGATAGGTAGGTAGGTAGATAGATAGATAGATAGAGATAGGTGGGTAGGTAGATAGATAGATACAGATAGGTAGGTAGGTAGATAGATAGATAGAGATAGGTAGGTAGGTAGATAGATAGATAGAGATAGGTAGATAGGTAGATTGATAGAGATAGGTAGGTAGGTAGGTAGGTAGATAGAGATAGGTAGGTAGGTAGATTGATAGATACAGATAGGTAGGTAGGTAGATTGATAGATAGAGATAGGTAGGTAGGTAGATAGATAGATAGAGATAGGTAGGTAGGTAGATTGATAGATAGAGAAAGGTAGGTAGGTAGATAGATAGATAGAGATAGGTAGGTAGGTAGATTGATAGATAGAGATAGGTAGGTAGTTAGATAGATAGATAGAGATAGGTAGGTAGCTAGATAGATAGATACAGATAGGTAGGTAGGTAGATAGATAGATAGAGATAGGTAGGTAGGTAGATAGATAGATAGATAGAGATAGGAGGGTAGGTAGATAGTTAGATAGAGATAGGTAGGTAGGTAGATTGATAGATACAGATAGGTAGGTAGGTAGATAGATAGATAGAGATAGGTAGGTAGGTAGATAGATAGATAGAGATAGGTAAGTAGGTAGATAGATAGATACAGATAGGTAGGTAGGTAGGTAGATAGATACAGATATGTAGGTAGGTAGAAAGATAGATAGAGATAGGTAGGTAGGTAGATAGATAGAGATAGGTAGGTAGGTAGATTGATAGAGATAGGTAGGTAGGTAGATAGATAGATACAGATAGGTAGGTAAGTAGATAGATAGATACAGATAGGTAGGTAGGTAGATAGATAGATACAGATAGGTAGGTAGGTAGATAGATAGATAGATAGAGATAGGTAGGTAGGTAGATTGATAGATACAGATAGGTAGGTAGGTAGATAGATAGATAGAGATAGGTAGGTAGGTAGATAGATAGATACAGATAGGTAGGTAGGTAGATAGATAGATACAGATAGGTAGGTAGGTAGATAGATAGATACAGATAGGTAGGTAGGTAGATAGATAGAGATAGGTAGGTAGGTAGATAGATAGATAGAGATAGGTAGGTAGGTAGATAGAGATAGGTAGGTAGGTAGGTAGATAAATACAGATAGGTAGGTAGATTGATAGATAGAGATAGGTAGGTAGGTAGGTAGATAGATAGAGATAGGTAGGTAGGTAGATTGATAGAGATAGGTAGGTAGGTAGGTAGATAGATAGAGATAGGTAGGTAGGTAGATTGATAGATACAGATAGATAGGTAGGTAGATTGATAGATAGAGATAGGTAGGTAGGTAGATAGATAGATAGAGATAGGTAGGTAGGTAGATTGATAGATACAGATAGGTAGGTAGGTAGATTGATAGATAGAGATAGGTAGGTAGGTAGGTAGATAGATAGAGATAGGTAGGTAGGTAGGTAGAGATAGGTAGGTAGGTAGGTAGATAAATACAGATAGGTAGGTAGATTGATAGATAGAGATAGGTAGGTAGGTAGGTAGATAGATAGAGATAGGTAGGTAGGTAGATTGATAGAGATAGGTAGGTAGGTAGGTAGATAGATAGAGATAGGAAGGTAGGTAGATTGATAGATACAGATAGATAGGTAGGTAGATTGATAGATAGAGATAGGTAGGTAGGTAGATAGATAGATAGAGATAGGTAGGTAGGTAGATTGATAGATACAGATAGGTAGGTAGGTAGATTGATAGATAGAGATAGGTAGCTAGGTAGGTAGATAGATAGAGATAGGTAGGTAGGTAGACTGATAGAGATAAGTAGGTAGGTAGGTAGATAGATAGAGATAGGTAGGTAGGTAGATTGATAGATACAGATAGGTTGGTAGGTAGATTGATAGATAGAGATAGGTAGGTAGGTAGATAGATAGATAGAGATAGGTAGGTAGGTAGATTGATAGATACAGATAGTTAGGTAGGTAGATAGATAGATACAGATAGGTAGGTAGGTAGATATATAGATACAGATATGTAGGTAGGTAGATAGATAGATACAGATAGGTAGGTAGGTAGGTAGATAGATAGAGATAGGTAGGTAGGTTGATAGATAGATAGAGATAGGTAGGTAGGTAGATAGATACAGATAGGTAGGTAGGTAGATAGGTAGATACAGATAGGTAGGTAGGTAGATAGATACAGATATTTAGGTAGGTAGATAGATAGATAGATAGAGATAGGAAGGTAGGTAGATTGATAGATAGAGATAGGTAGGTAGGTAGGTAGATAGATAGAGATAGGTAGGTAGGTAGATTGATAGAGATAGGTAGGTAGGTAGGTAGATAGATAGAGATAGGTAGGTAGGTAGATTGATAGATACAGATAGATAGGTAGGTAGATTGATAGATAGAGATAGGTAGGTAGGTAGATAGATAGATAGAGATAGGTAGGTAGGTAGATTGATAGATACAGATAGGTAGGTAGGTAGATTGATAGATAGAGATAAGTAGGTAGGTAGATAGATAGATAGAGATAGGTAGGTAGGTAGTTAGATAAATACAGATAGGTAGGTAGATTGATAGATAGAGATAGGTAGGTAGGTAGATAGATAGATAGAGATAGGTAGGTAGGTAGATTGATAGATACAGATAGGTAGATAGGTAGATAGATAGATAGAGATAGGTAGGTAGGTAGATAGATAGATAGAGATAGGTAGGTAGGTAGATAGATAGATAGAGATAGGTAGGTAGGTAGATAGATAGAAAGAGATAGGTAGGTAGGAAGGTAGATAGATAGAGATAGGTAGGTAGGTAGATTGATAGATACAGATAATTAGGTAGGTAGATAGATAGATACAGATAGGTAGGTAGGTAGATATATAGATACAGATATGTAGGTAGGTAGATAGATAGATACAGATAGGTAGGTAGGTAGGTAGATAGATACAGATAGGTAGGTAGGTAGATAGATAGAGATAGGTAGGTAGGTAGATAGAGATAGGTAGGTAGGTAGATAGATACAGATAGGTAGGTAGGTAGATAGATAGAGATAGGTAGGTAGGTAGATTGATAGATAGAGATAGGTAGGTAGGTAGGTAGATAGATAGAGATAGGTAGGTAGGTAGATTGATAGAGATAGGTAGGTAGGTAGATAGATAGATAGAGATAGGTAGGTAGGTAGATAGATTGATAGATACAGATAGTTAGGTAGGTAGATAGATAGATACAGATAGGTAGGTAGGTAGATATATAGATACAGATATGTAGGTAGGTAGATAGATAGATACAGATAGGTAGGTAGGTAGGTAGATAGATACAGGTAGGTAGGTAGGTAGGTAGATAGATAGAGATAGGTAGGTAGGTAGATAGATAGATAGAGATAGGTAGGTAGGTAGATAGATAGATACAGATAGGTAGGTAGGTAGATTGATAGATAGAGATAGGTAGGTAGGTAGGTAGATAGATAGAGATAGGTAGGTAGGTAGACTGATAGAGATAGGTAGGTAGGTAGGTAGATAGATAGAGATAGGTAGGTAGGTAGATTGATAGATACAGATAGGTAGGTAGGTAGATTGATAGATAGAGATAGGTAGGTAGGTAGATAGATAGATAGAGATAGGTAGGTAGGTAGATTGATAGATACAGATAGGTAGGTAGGTAGATTGATAGATAGAGATAGGTAGGTCGGTAGATAGATAGATAGAGATAGGTAGGTAGGTAGGTAGATAAATACAGATAGGTAGGTAGATTGATAGAGAGAGATAGGTAGGTAGGTAGATAGATAGATAGAGATAGGTAGGTAGGTAGATTGATAGATAGAGATAGGTAGATAGGTAGATAGATAGATACAGATAGGTAGGTAGGTAGATAGATAGATAGAGATAGGTAGGTAGGTAGATAGATAGAAAGAGATAGGTAGGTAGGTAGGTAGATAGATAGAGATAGGTAGGTAGGTAGATTGATAGATACAGATAGTTAGGTAGGTAGATAGATAGATACAGATAGGTAGGTAGGTAGATATATAGATACAGATATGTAGGTAGGTAGATAGATAGATACAGATAGGTAGGTAGGTAGGTAGATAGATAGAGATAGGTAGGTAGGTAGATAGATAGATAGAGATAGGTAGGTAGGTAGATAGATAGATACAGATAGGTAGGTAGGTAGATAGATACAGATATTTAGGTAGGTAGATAGATAGATAGAGATAGGAAGGTAGGTAGATTGATAGATAGAGATAGGTAGGTAGGTAGGTAGATAGATAGAGATAGGTAGGTAGATTGATAGAGATAGGTAGGTAGGTAGGTAGGTAGATAGATAGATAGAGATAGGTAGGTAGGTAGATAGATAGATAGAGATAGGTAGGTAGGTAGGTAGATAGATAGATAGAGATAGGTAGGTAGGTAGATAGATAGATAGAGATAGGTAGGTAGGTAGATTGATAGATACAGATAGGTAGGTAGGTAGATAGATAGATAGAGATAGGTAGGTAGGTAGATAGATAGATAGAGATAGGTAGGTAGGTAGATAGATAGATACAGATAGGTAGGTAGGTAGGTAGATAGATACAGATATGTAGGTAGGTAGAAAGATAGATAGAGATAGGTAGGTAGGTAGATTGATAGATAGAGATAGGTAGGTAGGTAGATAGATAGAGATAGGTAGGTAGGTAGATTGATAGAGATAGGTAGGTAGGTAGATAGATAGATAGGGATAGGTAGGTAGGTAGATAGATAGATAGAGATAGGTAGGTAGATAGATAGATACAGATAGGTAGGTAGGTAGATTGATAGATAGAGATAGGTAGGTAGGTAGGTAGATAGATAGAGATAGGTAGGTAGGTAGATTGATAGAGATAGGTAGGTAGGTAGGTAGATAGATAGAGATAGGTAGGTAGGTAGATTGATAGATACAGATAGGTAGGTAGGTAGGTAGATAGATACAGATAGGTAGGTAGGTAGATAGATAGATAGAGATAGGTAGGTAGGTAGATTGATAGATACAGATAGGTAGGTAGGTAGATAGATAGATAGAGAGAGGTAGGTAGGTAGATAGATAGATAGAGATAGGTAGGTAGGTAGATTGATAGATAGAGATAGGTAGGTAGGTAGATAGATACAGATAGGCAGGTAGGTAGATAGATAGATACAGATAGGTAGGTAGGTAGATTGATAGATAGAGATAGTTAGGTAGGTAGGTAGATAGATAGAGATAGGTAGGTAGGTAGATTGATAGAGATAGGTAGGTAGGTAGGTAGATAGATAGAGATAGGTAGGTAGGTAGATTGATAGATACAGATAGGTAGGTAGGTAGATTGATAGATAGAGATAGGTAGGTAGTTAGATAGATAGATAGAGATAGGTAGGTAGGTAGATTGATAGATAGAGAAAGGTAGGTAGGTAGATAGATAGATAGAGATCGGTAGGTAGGTAGATTGATAGATAGAAATAGGTAGGTAGGTAGATAGATAGATAGAGATAGGTAGGTAGGTAGATAGATAGATACAGATAGGTAGGTAGGTAGATAGATAGATAGATAGAGATAGGTAGGTAGGTAGATAGATAGATAGAGATAGGTGGGTAGGTAGATAGTTAGATAGAGATAGGTAGGTAGGTAGATTGATAGATACAGATAGGTAGGTAGGTAGATAGATAGATAGAGATAGGTAGGTAGGTAGATAAATAGATAGAGATAGGTAAGTAGGTAGATAGATAGATACAGATAGGTAGGTAGGTAGGTAGATAGCTACAGATATGTAGGTAGGTAGAAAGATAGATAGAGATAGGTAGGTAGGTAGATAGATAGAGATAGGTAGGTAGGTAGATTGATAGAGATAGGTAGGTAGGTAGATAGATAGATAGAGATAGGTAGGTAAGTAGATAGATAGATACAGATAGGTAGGTAGGTAGATAGATAGATACAGATAGGTAGGTAGGTAGATAGATAGATAGAGATAGGTAGGTAGGTAGATTGATAGATACAGATAGGTAGGTAGGTAGATAGATAGATAGAGATAGGTAGGTAGGTAGATAGATAGATACAGATAGGTAGGTAGGTAGATAGATAGATACAGATAGGTAGGTAGGTAGATAGATAGATAGAGATAGGTAGGTAGGTAGATTGATAGATACAGATAGGTAGGTAGGTAGATAGATAGATAGAGATAGGTAGGTAGGTAGATAGATACAGATATGTAGGTAGGTAGATAGATAGATAGAGATAGGTAGGTAGGTAGATTGATAGATACAGATATGTAGGTAGGTAGGTAGATAGATAGAGATAGGTAGGTAGGTAGATTGATAGAGATAGGTAGGTAGGTAGGTAGATAGATAGAGATAGGTAGGTAGGTAGATTGATAGATACAGATAGGTAGGTAGGTAGATTGATAGATAGAGATAGGTAGGTAGGTAGATAGATAGATAGAGATAGGTAGGTAGGTAGATTGATAGATACAGATAGGTAGGTAGGTAGATTGATAGATAGAGATAGGTAGGTAGGTAGATAGATAGATAGAGATAGGTAGGTAGGTAGATTGATAGATAGAGATAGGTAGGTAGGTAGGTAGATAGATAGAGATAGGTAGGTAGGTAGATATATAGATACAGATATGTAGGTAGATAGATAGAGATAGGTAGGTAGGTAGATTGATAGATACAGATAGGTAGGTAGGTAGATTGATAGATAGAGATAGGTAGATAGGTAGAGAGATAGATAGAGATAGGTAGGTAGGTAGATTGATAGATACAGATAGGTAGGTAGGTAGATAGATAGATAGAGAGAGGTAGGTAGGTAGATAGATAGATAGAGATAGGTAGGTAGGTAGATTGATAGATAGAGATAGGTAGGTAGGTAGATAGATACAGATAGGCAGGTAGGTAGATAGATAGATACAGATAGGTAGGTAGGTAGATTGATAGATAGAGATAGTTAGGTAGGTAGGTAGATAGATAGAGATAGGTAGGTAGGTAGATTGATAGAGATAGGTAGGTAGGTAGGTAGATAGATAGAGATAGGTAGGTAGGTAGATTGATAGATACAGATAGGTAGGTAGGTAGATTGATAGATAGAGATAGGTAGGTAGTTAGATAGATAGATAGAGATAGGTAGGTAGGTAGATTGATAGATAGAGAAAGGTAGGTAGGTAGATAGATAGATAGAGATCGGTAGGTAGGTAGATTGATAGATAGAAATAGGTAGGTAGGTAGATAGATAGATAGAGATAGGTAGGTAGGTAGATAGATAGATACAGATAGGTAGGTAGGTAGATAGATAGATAGATAGAGATAGGTAGGTAGGTAGATAGATAGATAGAGATAGGTGGGTAGGTAGATAGTTAGATAGAGATAGGTAGGTAGGTAGATTGATAGATACAGATAGGTAGGTAGGTAGATAGATAGATAGAGATAGGTAGGTAGGTAGATAAATAGATAGAGATAGGTAAGTAGGTAGATAGATAGATACAGATAGGTAGGTAGGTAGGTAGATAGCTACAGATATGTAGGTAGGTAGAAAGATAGATAGAGATAGGTAGGTAGGTAGATAGATAGAGATAGGTAGGTAGGTAGATTGATAGAGATAGGTAGGTAGGTAGATAGATAGATAGAGATAGGTAGGTAAGTAGATAGATAGATACAGATAGGTAGGTAGGTAGATAGATAGATACAGATAGGTAGGTAGGTAGATAGATAGATAGAGATAGGTAGGTAGGTAGATTGATAGATACAGATAGGTAGGTAGGTAGATAGATAGATAGAGATAGGTAGGTAGGTAGATAGATAGATACAGATAGGTAGGTAGGTAGATAGATAGATACAGATAGGTAGGTAGGTAGATAGATAGATAGAGATAGGTAGGTAGGTAGATTGATAGATACAGATAGGTAGGTAGGTAGATAGATAGATAGAGATAGGTAGGTAGGTAGATAGATACAGATATGTAGGTAGGTAGATAGATAGATAGAGATAGGTAGGTAGGTAGATTGATAGATACAGATATGTAGGTAGGTAGGTAGATAGATAGAGATAGGTAGGTAGGTAGATTGATAGAGATAGGTAGGTAGGTAGATAGATAGATAGAGATAGGTAGGTAGGTAGATAGATTGATAGATACAGATAGTTAGGTAGGTAGATAGATAGATACAGATAGGTAGGTAGGTAGATATATAGATACAGATATGTAGGTAGGTAGATAGATAGATACAGATAGGTAGGTAGGTAGGTAGATAGATACAGATAGGTAGGTAGGTAGATAGATAGATACAGATAGGTAGGTAGGTAGATAGATAGATAGAGATAGGTAGGTAGGTAGATTGATAGATACAGATAGGTAGGTAGGTAGATAGATAGATAGAGATAGGTAGGTAGGTAGATAGATAGATACAGATAGGTAGGTAGGTAGATAGATAGATACAGATAGGTAGGTAGGTAGATAGATAGATAGAGATAGGTAGGTAGGTAGATTGATAGATACAGATAGGTAGGTAGGTAGATAGATAGATAGAGATAGGTAGGTAGGTAGATAGATACAGATATGTAGGTAGGTAGATAGATAGATAGAGATAGGTAGGTAGGTAGATTGATAGATACAGATATGTAGGTAGGTAGGTAGATAGATAGAGATAGGTAGGTAGGTAGATTGATAGAGATAGGTAGGTAGGTAGATAGATAGATAGAGATAGGTAGGTAGGTAGATAGATTGATAGATACAGATAGTTAGGTAGGTAGATAGATAGATACAGATAGGTAGGTAGGTAGATATATAGATACAGATATGTAGGTAGGTAGATAGATAGATACAGATAGGTAGGTAGGTAGGTAGATAGATACAGATAGGTAGGTAGGTAGATAGATAGAGATAGATAGGTAGGTAGGTAGATAGATAGATAGATAGAGATAGGTAGGTAGGTAGATAGATAGATACAGATAGGTAGGTAGGTAGATTGATAGATAGAGATAGGTAGGTAGGTAGGTAGGTAGGTAGATAGATAGAGATAGGTAGGTAGGTAGACTGATAGAGATAGGTAGGTAGGTAGGTAGATAGATAGAGATAGGTAGGTAGGTAGATTGATAGATACAGATAGGTAGGTAGGTAGATTGATAGATAGAGATAGGTAGGTAGGTAGATAGATAGATAGAGATAGGTAGGTAGGTAGATTGATAGATAGAGAAAGGTAGGTAGGTAGATAGATAGATAGAGATCGGTAGGTAGGTAGATTGATAGATAGAAATAGGTAGGTAGGTAGATAGATAGATAGAGATAGGTAGGTAGGTAGATAGATAGATACAGATAGGTAGGTAGGTAGATTGATAGATAGAGATAGGTAGGTAGGTAGATAGATAGATAGAGATAGGTAGGTAGGTAGATTGATAGATACAGATAGGTAGGTAGGTAGATTGATAGATAGAGATAGGTAGGTAGGTAGATAGATAGATAGAGATAGGTAGGTAGGTAGATTGATAGATAGAGATAGGTAGGTAGGTAGGTAGATAGATAGAGATATGTAGGTAGGTAGATATATAGATACAGATATGTAGGTAGATAGATAGAGATAGGTAGGTAGGTAGATTGATAGATACAGATAGGTAGGTAGGTAGATTGATAGATAGAGATAGGTAGATAGGTAGAGAGATAGATAGAGATAGGTAGGTAGGTAGATTGATAGATACAGATAGGTAGGTAGGTAGATTGATAGATAGAGATAGGTAGGTAGGTAGATAGATAGATAGAGAGAGGTAGGTAGGTAGATAGATAGATAGAGATAGGTAGGTAGGTAGATTGATAGATACAGATAGATAGGTAGGTAGATAGATAGATAGAGATAGGTAGGTAGGTAGATAGATAGATAGAGATAGGTAGGTAGGTAGATAGATACAGATAGGTAGGTAGGTAGATAGATAGATACAGATAGGTAGGTAGGTAGATTGATAGATAGAGATAGTTAGGTAGGTAGGTAGATAGATAGAGATAGGTAGGTAGGTAGATTGATAGAGATAGGTAGGTAGGTAGGTAGATAGATAGAGATAGGTAGGTAGGTAGATTGATAGATACAGATAGGTAGGTAGGTAGATTGATAGATAGAGATAGGTAGGTAGTTAGATAGATAGATAGAGATAGGTAGGTAGGTAGATTGATAGATACAGATAGGTAGGTAGGTAGATAGATAGATAGAGATAGGTAGGTAGGTAGGTAGGTAGGTAGATAGATAGAGATAGGTAGGTAGGTAGACTGATAGAGATAGGTAGGTAGGTAGGTAGATAGATAGAGATAGGTAGGTAGGTAGATTGATAGATACAGATAGGTAGGTAGGTAGATTGATAGATAGAGATAGGTAGGTAGGTAGATAGATAGATAGAGATAGGTAGGTAGGTAGATTGATAGATAGAGAAAGGTAGGTAGGTAGATAGATAGATAGAGATCGGTAGGTAGGTAGATTGATAGATAGAAATAGGTAGGTAGGTAGATAGATAGATAGAGATAGGTAGGTAGGTAGATAGATAGATAGAGATAGGTAGGTAGGTAGATAGATAGATACAGATAGGTAGGTAGGTAGATTGATAGATAGAGATAGGTAGGTAGGTAGATAGATAGATAGAGATAGGTAGGTAGGTAGATTGATAGATACAGATAGGTAGGTAGGTAGATTGATAGATAGAGATAGGTAGGTAGGTAGATAGATAGATAGAGATAGGTAGGTAGGTAGATAGATAGATACAGATAGGTAGGTAGGTAGATTGATAGAGATAGGTAGGTAGGTAGATAGATAGATAGAGATAGGTAGGTAGGTAGATAGATTGATAGATACAGATAGTTAGGTAGGTAGATAGATAGATACAGATAGGTAGGTAGGTAGATATATAGATACAGATATGTAGGTAGGTAGATAGATAGATACAGATAGGTAGGTAGGTAGGTAGATAGATACAGATAGGTAGGTAGGTAGATAGATAGAGATAGGTAGGTAGGTAGATAGATAGATAGATAGAGATAGGTAGGTAGGTAGATAGATAGATACAGATAGGTAGGTAGGTAGATTGATAGATAGAGATAGGTAGGTAGGTAGGTAGCTAGGTAGATAGATAGAGATAGGTAGGTAGGTAGACTGATAGAGATAGGTAGGTAGGTAGGTAGATAGATAGAGATAGGTAGGTAGGTAGATTGATAGATACAGATAGGTAGGTAGGTAGATTGATAGATAGAGATAGGTAGGTAGGTAGATAGATAGATAGAGATAGGTAGGTAGGTAGATTGATAGATAGAGAAAGGTAGGTAGGTAGATAGATAGATAGAGATCGCTAGGTAGGTAGATTGATAGATAGAAATAGGTAGGTAGGTAGATAGATAGATAGAGATAGGTAGGTAGGTAGATAGATAGATACAGATAGGTAGGTAGGTAGATTGATAGATAGAGATAGGTAGGTAGGTAGATAGATAGATAGAGATAGGTAGGTAGGTAGATTGATAGATACAGATAGGTAGGTAGGTAGATTGATAGATAGAGATAGGTAGGTAGGTAGATAGATAGATAGAGATAGGTAGGTAGGTAGATTGATAGATAGAGATAGGTAGGTAGGTAGGTAGATAGATAGAGATAGGTAGGTAGGTAGATATATAGATACAGATATGTAGGTAGATAGATAGAGATAGGTAGGTAGGTAGATTGATAGATACAGATAGGTAGGTAGGTAGATTGATAGATAGAGATAGGTAGATAGGTAGAGAGATAGATAGAGATAGGTAGGTAGGTAGATAGATAGATAGAGATAGGTAGGTAGGTAGGTAGGTAGGTAGATAGATAGAGATAGGTAGGTAGGTAGACTGATAGAGATAGGTAGGTAGGTAGGTAGATAGATAGAGATAGGTAGGTAGGTAGATTGATAGATACAGATAGGTAGGTAGGTAGATTGATAGATAGAGATAGGTAGGTAGGTAGATAGATAGATAGAGATAGGTAGGTAGGTAGATTGATAGATAGAGAAAGGTAGGTAGGTAGACTGATAGATAGAGATAGGTAGGTAGGTAGATAGATAGATAGAGAGAGGTAGGTAGGTAGATAGATAGATAGAGATAGGTAGGTAGGTAGATTGATAGATACAGATAGATAGGTAGGTAGATAGATAGATAGAGATAGGTAGGTAGGTAGATAGATAGATAGAGATAGGTAGGTAGGTAGATAGATACAGATAGGTAGGTAGGTAGATAGATAGATACAGATAGGTAGGTAGGTAGATTGATAGATAGAGATAGTTAGGTAGGTAGGTAGATAGATAGAGATAGGTAGGTAGGTAGATTGATAGAGATAGGTAGGTAGGTAGGTAGATAGATAGAGAGGTAGGTAGGTAGATTGATAGATACAGATAGGTAGGTAGGTAGATTGATAGATAGAGATAGGTAGGTAGTTAGATAGATAGATAGAGATAGGTAGGTAGGTAGATTGATAGATAGAGAAAGGTAGGTAGGTAGATAGATAGATAGAGATCGGTAGGTAGGTAGATTGATAGATAGAAATAGGTAGGTAGGTAGATAGATAGATAGAGATAGGTAGGTAGGTAGATAGATAGATACAGATAGGTAGGTAGGTAGATAGATAGATAGAGATAGGTAGGTAGGTAGATAGATAGATAGAGATAGGTGGATAGGTAGATAGTTAGATAGAGATAGGTAGGTAGGTAGATTGATAGATACAGATAGGTAGGTAGGTAGATAGATAGATAGAGATAGGTAGGTAGGTAGATAAATAGATAGAGATAGGTAAGTAGGTAGATAGATAGATACAGATAGGTAGGTAGGTAGGTAGATAGCTACAGATATGTAGGTAGGTAGAAAGATAGATAGAGATAGGTAGGTAGGTAGATAGATAGAGATAGGTAGGTAGGTAGATTGATAGAGATAGGTAGGTAGGTAGATAGATAGATAGAGATAGGTAGGTAAGTAGATAGATAGATACAGATAGGTAGGTAGGTAGATAGATAGATACAGATAGGTAGGTAGGTAGATAGATAGATAGAGATAGGTAGGTAGGTAGATTGATAGATACAGATAGGTAGGTAGGTAGATAGATAGATAGAGATAGGTAGGTAGGTAGATAGATAGATAGAGATAGGTAGGTAGGTAGATAGATAGATACAGATAGGTAGGTAGGTAGATAGATAGATACAGATAGGTAGGTAGGTAGATAGATAGATAGAGATAGGTAGGTAGGTAGATAGATAGATAGAGATAGGTAGGTAGGTAGATTGATAGATACAGATAGGTAGGTAGGTAGATAGATAGATAGAGATAGGTAGGTAGGTAGATAGAGATAGGTAGGTAGGTAGGTAGATAAATACAGATAGGTAGGTAGATTGATAGATAGAGATAGGTAGGTAGGTAGGTAGATAGATAGAGATAGGTAGGTAGGTAGATTGATAGAGATAGGTAGGTAGGTAGGTAGATAGATAGAGATAGGTAGGTAGGTAGATTGATAGATACAGATAGATAGGTAGGTAGCTTGATAGATAGAGATAGGTAGGTAGGTAGATAGATAGATAGAGATAGGTAGGTAGGTAGATTGATAGATACAGATAGGTAGGTAGGTAGATTGATAGATAGAGATAGGTAGGTAGGTAGATAGATAGATAGAGATAGGTAGGTAGGTAGGTAGGTAGATAAATACAGATAGGTATGTAGATTGATAGATAGAGATAGGTAGGTAGGTAGATAGATAGATAGAGATAGGTAGGTAGGTAGATTGATAGATAGAGATAGGTAGATAGGTAGATAGATAGAGATAGGTAGGTAGGTAGATAGATAGATAGAGATAGGTAGGTAGGTAGATAGATAGATAGAGATAGGTAGGTAGGTAGATAGATAGAAAGAGATAGGTAGGTAGGTAGGTAGATAGATAGAGATAGGTAGGTAGGTTGATTGATAGATACAGATAGTTAGGTAGGTAGATAGATAGATACAGATAGGTAGGTAGGTAGATATATAGATACAGATATGTAGGTAGGTAGATAGATAGATACAGATAGGTAGGTAGGTAGGTAGATAGATACAGATATGTAGGTAGGTAGATAGATAGAGATAGGTAGGTAGGTAGATAGATAGATAGAGATAGGTAGGTCGGTAGATAGATAGATAGAGATAGGTAGGTAGGTAGATAGATAGAGATAGGTAGGTAGGTAGATAGATACAGATATGTAGGTAGGTAGATAGATAGATAGAGATAGGTAGGTAGGTAGATTGATAGATACAGATATGTAGGTAGGTAGGTAGATAGATAGAGATAGGTAGGTAGGTAGATTGATAGAGATAGGTAGGTAGGTAGATAGATTGATAGATACAGATAGTTAGGTAGGTAGATAGATAGATACAGATAGGTAGGTAGGTAGATATATAGATACAGATATGTAGGTAGGTAGATAGATAGATACAGATAGGTAGGTAGGTAGGTAGATAGATACAGATAGGTAGGTAGGTAGATAGATAGAGATAGGTAGGTAGGTAGATAGATAGATAGATAGAGATAGGTAGGTAGGTAGATAGATAGATACAGATAGGTAGGTAGGTAGATTGATAGATAGAGATAGGTAGGTAGGTAGGTAGGTAGATAGATAGAGATAGGTAGGTAGGTAGACTGATAGAGATAGGTAGGTAGGTAGGTAGATAGATAGAGATAGGTAGGTAGGTAGATTGATAGATACAGATAGGTAGGTAGGTAGATTGATAGATAGAGATAGGTAGGTAGGTAGATAGATAGATAGAGATAGGTAGGTAGGTAGATTGATAGATAGAGAAAGGTAGGTAGGTAGATAGATAGATAGAGATCGGTAGGTAGGTAGATTGATAGATAGAAATAGGTAGGTAGGTAGATAGATAGATAGAGATAGGTAGGTAGGTAGATAGATAGATACAGATAGGTAGGTAGGTAGATAGATAGATAGAGATAGGTAGGTAGGTAGATAGATAGATAGAGATAGGTGGGTAGGTAGATAGTTAGATAGAGATAGGTAGGTAGGTAGATTGATAGATACAGATAGGTAGGTAGGTAGATAGATAGATAGAGATAGGTAGGTAGGTAGATAGATAGATAGAGATAGGTAAGTAGGTAGATAGATAGATACAGATAGGTAGGTAGGTAGGTAGATAGCTACAGATATGTAGGTAGGTAGAAAGATAGATAGAGATAGGTAGGTAGGTAGATAGATAGAGATAGGTAGGTAGGTAGATTGATAGAGATAGGTAGGTAGGTAGATAGATAGATAGAGATAGGTAGGTAAGTAGATAGATAGATACGGATAGGTAGGTAGGTAGATAGATAGATACAGATAGGTAGGTAGGTAGATAGATAGATAGAGATAGGTAGGTAGGTAGATTGATAGATACAGATAGGTAGGTAGGTAGATAGATAGATAGATAGAGATAGGTAGGTAGGTAGATAGATAGATAGAGATAGGTAGGTAGGTAGATAGATAGATACAGATAGGTAGGTAGGTAGATAGATAGATACAGATAGGTAGGTAGGTAGATAGATAGATAGAGATAGGTAGGTAGGTAGATAGATAGATAGAGATAGGTAGGTAGGTAGATTGATAGATACAGATAGGTAGGTAGGTAGATAGATAGATAGAGATAGGTAGGTAGGTAGATAGAGATAGGTAGGTAGGTAGGTAGATAAATACAGATAGGTAGGTAGATTGATAGATAGAGATAGGTAGGTAGGTAGGTAGGTAGATAGATAGAGATAGGTAGGTAGGTAGATTGATAGAGATAGGTAGGTAGGTAGGTAGATAGATAGAGATAGGTAGGTAGGTAGATTGATAGATACAGATAGATAGGTAGGTAGCTTGATAGATAGAGATAGGTAGGTAGGTAGATAGATAGATAGAGATAGGTAGGTAGGTAGATTGATAGATACAGATAGGTAGGTAGGTAGATTGATAGATAGAGATAGGTATGTAGGTAGATAGATAGATAGAGATAGGTAGGTAGGTAGGTAGGTAGATAAATACAGATAGGTATGTAGATTGATAGATAGAGATAGGTAGGTAGGTAGATAGATAGATAGAGATAGGTAGGTAGGTAGATTGATAGATAGAGATAGGTAGATAGGTAGATAGATAGAGATAGGTAGGTAGGTAGATAGATAGATAGAGATAGGTAGGTAGGTAGATAGATAGATAGAGATAGGTAGGTAGGTAGATAGATAGATAGAGATAGGTAGGTAGGTAGATTGATAGATACAGATAGTTAGGTAGGTAGATAGATAGATACAGATAGGTAGGTAGGTAGATATATAGATACAGATATGTAGGTAGGTAGATAGATAGATACAGATAGGTAGGTAGGTAGGTAGATAGATACAGATATGTAGGTAGGTAGATAGATAGAGATAGGTAGGTAGGTAGATAGATAGATAGAGATAGGTAGGTCGGTAGATAGATAGATACAGATAGGTAGGTAGGTAGATAGATAGATAGAGATAGGTAGGTAGGTAGATAGATACAGATATGTAGGTAGGTAGATAGATAGATAGAGATAGGTAGGTAGGTAGATTGATAGATACAGATATGTAGGTAGGTAGGTAGATAGATAGAGATAGGTAGGTAGGTAGATTGATAGAGATAGGTAGGTAGGTAGATAGATAGAGATAGGTAGGTAGGTAGATAGATTGATAGATACAGATAGTTAGGTAGGTAGATAGATAGATACAGATAGGTAGGTAGGTAGATATATAGATACAGATATGTAGGTAGGTAGATAGATAGATACAGATAGGTAGGTAGGTAGGTAGATAGATACAGATAGGTAGGTAGGTAGATAGATAGAGATAGGTAGGTAGGTAGATAGATAGATAGATAGATAGAGATAGGTAGGTAGGTAGATAGATAGATACAGATAGGTAGGTAGGTAGATTGATAGATAGAGATAGGTAGGTAGGTAGGTAGGTAGATAGATAGAGATAGGTAGGTAGGTAGACTGATAGAGATAGGTAGGTAGGTAGGTAGATAGATAGAGATAGGTAGGTAGGTAGATTGATAGATACAGATAGGTAGGTAGGTAGATTGATAGATAGAGATAGGTAGGTAGGTAGATAGATAGATAGAGATAGGTAGGTAGGTAGATTGATAGATACAGATAGGTAGGTAGGTAGATTGATAGATAGAGATAGGTAGGTAGGTAGATAGATAGATAGAGATAGGTAGGTAGGTAGATTGATAGATAGAGATAGGTAGATAGGTAGATAGATAGATACAGATAGGTAGGTAGGTAGATTGATAGATAGAGATAGGTAGGTAGGTAGATAGATAGAAACAGATAGGTAGGTAGGTAGATTAATAGATAGAGATAGGTAGGTAGGTAGATAGATAGATAGAGATAGGTGGGTAGGTAGATAGATAGATACAGGTAGGTAGGTAGATAGATAGAGATAGGTAGGTAGGTAGATAGATAGATAGAGATAGGTAGGTAGGTAGATTGATAGAGATAGGTAGGTAGGTAGGTAGATAGATAGACATAGGTAGGTAGGTAGATTGATAGATACAGATAGGTAGGTAGGTAGATTGATAGATAGAGATAGGTAGGTAGGTAGATAGATAGATAGAGATAGGTAGGTAGGTAGATTGATAGATACAGATAGGTAGGTAGGTAGATTGATAGATAGAGATAGGTAGGTAGGTAGATAGATAGAGATAGGTAGGTAGGTAGATAGATACAGATAGGTAGGTAGATAGATAAATACAGATAGGTGGGTAGGTAGATAGATAGATAGAGATAGGTAGGTAGGTAGGTAGATTGATAGATAGAGATAGGTAGGTAGGTAGATAGATAGATAGAGATAGGTAGGTAGGTAGGTAGATAGATACAGATAGGTAGGTAGATAGATAAATACATATAGGTGGGTAGGTAGATAGATAGATACAGATAGGTAGGTAGGTAGATAGATAGATAGAGATAGGTAGGTAGGTAGATAGATAGATAGAGATAGGTAGGTAGGTAGATAGATAGATAGAGATAGGTAGGTAGGTAGATTGATAGATAGAGATAGGTAGATAGGTAGATAGATAGATACAGATAGGTAGGTAGGTAGATATATAGATACCGATATGTAGGTAGGTAGATAGATAGATAGAGATAGGTAGGTAGGTAGATTGATAGAGAGAGATAGGTAGGTAGGTAGATAGATAGATACAGATATGTAGGTAGGTAGATTGATAGATAGAGATAGGTAGGTAGGTAGATAGATAGATAGAGATAGGTAGGAAGGTAGATAGATAGATAGAGATAGGTAGGTAGGTAGATTGATAGATAGAGATAGGTAGGTAGGTAGGTAGATAGATAGAGATAGGTAGGTAGGTAGATAGATAGATACAGATAGGTAGGTAGGTAGATAGATAGATAGAGATAGGTAGGTAGGTAGGTAGATAGATACAGATAGGTAGGTAGATAGATAAATACAGATAGGTGGGTAGGTAGATAGATAGATAGAGATAGGTAGGTAGGTAGATTGATAGATAGAGATAGGTAGGTAGGTAGGTAGATAGATACAGATAGGTAGGTAGATAGATAAATACAGATAGGTGGGTAGGTAGATAGATAAATACATATAGGTAGGTAGGTAGATTGATAGATAGAGATAGGTAGATAGGTAGATAGATAGATACAGATAGGTAGGTAGGTAGATAGATAGATATAGATAGGTAGGTAGGTAGATATATAGATACAGATAGGTAGGTAGGTAGATAGATAGATAGAGATAGGTAGGAAGGTAGATAGATAGATAGAGATAGGTAGGTAGGTAGATAGATAGATAGAGATAGGTAGGTAGGTAGGTAGATAGATAGAGATAGGTAGGTAGGTAGATTGATAGATACAGATAGGTAGGTAGGTAGGTAGATAGATAGAGATAGGTAGGTAGGTAGATTGATAGATACAGATAGGTAGGTAGATAGATAGATAGATAGATAGATAGATAGATAGATAGATAGATAGATAGATAGATAGAGATAGGTAGGTAGGTAGATAATAGATAGAGATAGGTATGTAGGTAGATAGATAGAGATAGGTAGGTAGGTAGGTAGATAGATAGATAGAGATAGGTAGGTAGGTAGATAGATAGAGATAGGTAGGTAGGTAGATTGATAGATACAGATAGGTAGGTAGGTAGATAGATAGATAGAGATAGGTAGGTAGATAGATAGATAGAGATAGGTAGGTAGGTAGATAGATAGATAGAGATAGGTAGGTAGGTAGATATATAGATACAGATAGGTAGGTAGGTAGATAGATAGATAGAGATAGGTAGGTAGGTAGATAGATAGATAGATAGAGATAGGTAGGTAGGTAGGTAGATAGATAGAGATAGGTAGGTAGGTAGATTGATAGATACAGATAGGTAGGTAGGTAGATAGATAGATAGAGATAGGTAGGTAGATAGATAGATAGAGATAGGTAGGTAGGTAGATAGATAGATAGAGATAGGTAGGTAGGTAGATATATAGATACAGATATGTAGGTAGGTAGATAGATAGATAGAGATAGGTAGGTAGGTAGATTGATAGACACAGATAGGTAGGTAGGTAGATTGATAGATAGAGATAGGTAGGTAGGTAGATAGATAGATAGAGATAGGTAGGTAGGTAGATTGATAGATACAGATAGGTAGGTAGGTAGATTGATAGATAGAGATAGGTAGGTAGGTAGATAGATAGAGATAGGTAGGTAGGTAGGTAGATAGATACAGATAGGTAGGTAGATAGATAAATACAGATAGGTGGGTAGGTAGATAGATAGATAGAGATAGGTAGGTAGGTAGATTGATAGATAGAGATAGGTAGGTAGGTAGATAGATAGATAGAGATAGGTAGGTAGGTAGGTAGATAGATACAGATAGGTAGGTAGATAGATAAATACATATAGGTGGGTAGGTAGATAGATAGATAGAGATAGGTAGGTAGGTAGATTGATAGATAGAGATAGGTAGATAGGTAGATAGATAGATACAGATAGGTAGGTAGGTAGATATATAGATACAGATAGGTAGGTAGGTAGATAGATAGATAGAGATAGGTAGGTAGATAGATTGATAGATACAGATAGTTAGGTAGGTAGATAGATAGATACAGATAGGTAGGTAGGTAGATATATAGATACAGATATGTAGGTAGGTAGATAGATAGATACAGATAGGTAGGTAGGTAGGTAGATAGATACAGATAGGTAGGTAGATAGATAGATAGAGATAGGTAGGTAGGTAGATAGATAGATAGATAGATAGAGATAGGTAGGTAGGTAGATAGATAGATACAGATAGGTAGGTAGGTAGATTGATAGATAGAGATAGGTAGGTAGGTAGGTAGATAGATAGAGATAGGTAGGTAGGTAGACTGATAGAGATAGGTAGGTAGGTAGGTAGATAGATAGAGATAGGTAGGTAGGTAGATTGATAGATACAGATAGGTAGGTAGGTAGATTGATAGATAGAGATAGGTAGGTAGGTAGATAGATAGATAGAGATAGGTAGGTAGGTAGATTGATAGATACAGATAGGTAGGTAGGTAGATTGATAGATAGAGATAGGTAGGTAGGTAGATAGATAGATAGAGATAGGTAGGTAGGTAGATTGATAGATAGAGATAGGTAGATAGGTAGATAGATAGATACAGATAGGTAGGTAGGTAGATTGATAGATAGAGATAGGTAGGTAGGTAGATAGATAGAAACAGATAGGTAGGTAGGTAGATTAATAGATAGAGATAGGTAGGTAGGTAGATAGATAGATAGAGATAGGTGGGTAGGTAGATAGATAGATACAGGTAGGTAGGTAGATAGATAGAGATAGGTAGGTAGGTAGATAGATAGATAGATAGAGATAGGTAGGTAGGTAGATTGATAGAGATAGGTAGGTAGGTAGGTAGATAGATAGAGATAGGTAGGTAGGTAGATTGATAGATACAGATAGGTAGGTAGGTAGATTGATAGATAGAGATAGGTAGGTAGGTAGATAGATAGATAGAGATAGGTAGGTAGGTAGATTGATAGATACAGATAGATAGGTAGGTAGATTGATAGATAGAGATAGGTAGGTAGGTAGATAGATAGAGATAGGTAGGTAGGTAGGTAGATAGATACAGATAGGTAGGTAGATAGATAAATACAGATAGGTGGGTAGGTAGATAGATAGATAGAGATAGGTAGGTAGGTAGATTGATAGATAGAGATAGGTAGGTAGGTAGATAGATAGATAGAGATAGGTAGGTAGGTAGGTAGATAGATACAGATAGGTAGGTAGATAGATAAATACATATAGGTGGGTAGGTAGATAGATAGATAGAGATAGGTAGGTAGGTAGATTGATAGATAGAGATAGGTAGATAGATAGATACAGATAGGTAGGTAGGTAGATATATAGATACAGATAGGTAGGTAGGTAGATAGATAGATAGAGATAGGTAGGTAGGTAGATAGATAGATAGAGATAGGTAGGTAGGTAGATAGATAGATAGAGATAGGTAGGTAGGTAGATTGATAGATAGAGATAGGTAGATAGGTAGATAGATAGATACAGATAGGTAGGTAGGTAGATATATAGATACCGATATGTAGGTAGGTAGATAGATAGATAGCGATAGGTAGGTAGGTAGATTGATAGAGAGAGATAGGTAAGTAGGTAGATAGATAGATACAGATATGTAGGTAGGTAGATTGATAGATAGAGATAGGTAGGTAGGTAGATAGATAGATAGAGATAGGTAGGAAGGTAGATAGATAGATAGAGATAGGTAGGTAGGTAGATTGATAGATAGAGATAGGTAGGTAGGTAGGTAGATAGATAGAGATAGGTAGGTAGGTAGATAGATAGATACAGATAGGTAGGTAGGTAGATAGATAGATAGAGATAGGTAGGTAGGTAGGTAGATAGATACAGATAGGTAGGTAGATAGATAAATACAGATAGGTGGGTAGGTAGATAGATAGATAGAGATAGGTAGGTAGGTAGATTGATAGATAGAGATAGGTAGGTAGGTAGGTAGATAGATACAGATAGGTAGGTAGATAGATAAATACAGATAGGTGGATAGGTAGATAGATAAATACATATAGGTAGGTAGGTAGATTGATAGATAGAGATAGGTAGATAGGTAGATAGATAGATACAGATAGGTAGGTAGGTAGATAGATAGATACAGATAGGTAGGTAGGTAGATATATAGATACAGATAGGTAGGTAGGTAGATAGATAGATAGAGATAGGTAGGAAGGTAGATAGATAGATAGAGATAGGTAGGTAGGTAGATAGATAGATAGAGATAGGTAGGTAGGTAGGTAGATAGATAGAGATAGGTAGGTAGGTAGATTGATAGATACAGATAGGTAGGTAGGTAGGTAGATAGATAGAGATAGGTAGGTAGGTAGATTGATAGATACAGATAGGTAGGTAGATAGATAGATAGATAGATAGATAGATAGATAGATAGATAGATAGATAGATAGATAGATAGATAGATAGATAGAAAGATAGATAGAGATAGGTAGGTAGGTAGGTAGATAATAGATAGAGATAGGTATGTAGGTAGATAGATAGAGATAGGTAGGTAGGTAGGTAGATAGATAGATAGAGATAGGTAGGTAGGTAGATAGATAGAGATAGGTAGGTAGGTAGATTGATAGATACAGATAGGTAGGTAGGTAGATAGATAGATAGAGATAGGTAGGTAGATAGATAGATAGAGATAGGTAGGTAGGTAGATAGATAGATAGAGATAGGTAGGTAGGTAGATATATAGATACAGATAGGTAGGTAGGTAGATAGATAGATAGAGATAGGTAGGTAGGTAGATAGATAGATAGAGATAGGTAGGTAGGTAGGTAGATAGATAGAGATAGGTAGGTAGGTAGATTGATAGATACAGATAGGTAGGTAGGTAGATAGATAGATAGAGATAGGTAGGTAGATAGATAGATAGAGATAGGTAGGTAGGTAGATAGATAGATAGAGATAGGTAGGTAGGTAGATATATAGATACAGATATGTAGGTAGGTAGATAGATAGATAGAGATAGGTAGGTAGGTAGATTGATAGACACAGATAGGTAGGTAGGTAGATTGATAGATAGAGATAGGTAGGTAGGTAGATAGATAGATAGAGATAGGTAGGTAGGTAGATTGATAGATACAGATAGGTAGGTAGGTAGATTGATAGATAGAGATAGGTAGGTAGGTAGATAGATAGAGATAGGTAGGTAGGTAGGTAGATAGATACAGATAGGTAGGTAGATAGATAAATACAGATAGGTGGGTAGGTAGATAGATAGATAGAGATAGGTAGGTAGGTAGATTGATAGATAGAGATAGGTAGGTAGGTAGATAGATAGATAGAGATAGGTAGGTAGGTAGGTAGATAGATACAGATAGATAGGTAGATAGATAAATACATATAGGTGGGTAGGTAGATAGATAGATAGAGATAGGTAGGTAGGTAGATTGATAGATAGAGATAGGTAGATAGGTAGATAGATAGATACAGATAGGTAGGTAGGTAGATATATAGATACAGATAGGTAGGTAGGTAGATAGATACATAGAGATAGGTAGGTAGGTAGATAGATAGATAGAGATAGGTAGGTAGGTAGATTGATAGATAGAGATAGGTAGATAGGTAGATAGATAGATACAGATAGGTAGGTAGGTAGATATATAGATACCGATATGTAGGTAGGTAGATAGATAGATACAGATAGGTAGGTAGGTAGATAGGTAGATAGAGATAGGTAGGAAGGTAGATAGATAGATAGAGATAGGTAGGTAGGTAGATAGATAGATAGAGATAGGTAGGTAGGTAGATTGATAGATAGAGATAGGTAGGTAGGTAGGTAGATAGATAGAGATAGGTAGGTAGGTAGATTGATAGATAGAGATAGGTAGGTAGGTAGATAGATACAGATAGGTAGGTAAGTAGATTGATAGATAGAGATAGGTAGGTAGGTTGGTAGATAGATAGAGATAGGTAGGTAGGTAGATAGATAGATAGAGATAGGTAGGTAGGTAGATAGATAGATAGAGATAGGTAGGTAGGTAGATTGATAGACAGAGATAGGTAGGTAGGTAGATTGATAGATACAGATAGGTAGGTAGGTAGATAGATAGATACAGATAGGTAGGTAGGTAGATAGATAGATACAGATAGGTAGGTAGGTAGATTGATAGATAGAGATAGGTAGGTAGGTAGGTAGATAGATAGAGATAGGTAGGTAGGTAGATTGATAGATAGAGATAGGTAGGTAGGTAGGTAGATAGATAGAGATAGGTAGGTAGGTAGATTGATAGATACAGATAGGTAGGTAGATAGATAGATAGATAGAGATAGGTAGGTAGGTAGATAATAGATAGAGATAGGTAGGTAGGTAGATAGATAGATAGAGATAGGTAGGTAGGTAGGTAGATAGATACAGATAGGTAGGTAGGTAGATAGATAGAGATAGGTAGGTAGGTAGATAGAGATAGAGATAGGTAGGTAGGTAGATTGATAGATAGTGATAGGTAGATAGGTAGATAGATAGATACAGATAGGTAGGTAGGTAGATATATAGATACAGATATGTAGGTAGGTAGATAGATAGATAGAGATAGGTAGGTAGGTAGATTGATAGATAGAGATAGGTAGGTAGGTAGATTGATAGATAGAGATAGGTAGGTAGATAGATAGATACAGATAGGTAGGTAGGTAGATATATAGATACAGATAGGTAGGTAAGTAGATAGATAGATAGAGATAGGTAGGTAGGTAGATAGATAGATAGAGATAGGTAGGTAGATAGATAGATAGAGATAGGTAGGTAGGTAGATAGATAGATAGAGATAGGTAGGTAGGTAGATATATAGATACAGATATGTAGGTAGGTAGATAGATAGATAGAGATAGGTAGGTAGGTAGATTGATAGACACAGATAGGTAGGTAGGTAGATTGATAGATAGAGATAGGTAGGTAGGTAGATAGATAGATAGAGATAGGTAGGTAGGTAGATTGATAGATACAGATAGGTAGGTAGGTAGATTGATAGATAGAGATAGGTAGGTAGGTAGATAGATAGAGATAGGTAGGTAGGTAGGTAGATAGATACAGATAGGTAGGTAGATAGATAAATACAGATAGGTGGGTAGGTAGATAGATAGATAGAGATAGGTAGGTAGGTAGATTGATAGATAGAGATAGGTAGGTAGGTAGATAGATAGATAGAGATAGGTAGGTAGGTAGGTAGATAGATACAGATAGATAGGTAGATAGATAAATACATATAGGTGGGTAGGTAGATAGATAGATAGAGATAGGTAGGTAGGTAGATTGATAGATAGAGATAGGTAGATAGGTAGATAGATAGATACAGATAGGTAGGTAGGTAGATATATAGATACAGATAGGTAGGTAGGTAGATAGATACATAGAGATAGGTAGGTAGGTAGATAGATAGATAGAGATAGGTAGGTAGGTAGATTGATAGATAGAGATAGGTAGATAGGTAGATAGATAGATACAGATAGGTAGGTAGGTAGATATATAGATACCGATATGTAGGTAGGTAGATAGATAGATACAGATAGGTAGGTAGGTAGATAGATAGATAGAGATAGGTAGGAAGATAGATAGATAGATAGAGATAGGTAGGTAGGTAGATAGATAGATAGAGATAGGTAGGTAGGTAGATTGATAGATAGAGATAGGTAGGTAGGTAGGTAGATAGATAGAGATAGGTAGGTAGGTAGATTGATAGATAGAGATAGGTAGGTAGGTAGATAGATACAGATAGGTAGGTAAGTAGATTGATAGATAGAGATAGGTAGGTAGGTAGGTAGGTAGATAGATACAGATAGGTAGGTAGATAGATAAATACAGATAGGTGGGTAGGTAGATAGATAGATAGAGATAGGTAGGTAGGTAGATTGATAGATACAGATAGGTAGGTAGGTAGATAGATAGATAGAGATAGGTAGGTAGATAGATAGATAGAGATAGGTAGGTAGGTAGATAGATAGATAGAGATAGGTAGGTAGGTAGATATATAGATACAGATATGTAGGTAGGTAGATAGATAGATAGAGATAGGTAGGTAGGTAGATTGATAGATACAGATAGGTATGTAGGTAGATTGATAGATAGAGATAGGTAGGTAGGTAGATAGATAGATAGAGATAGGTAGGTAGGTAGATTGATAGATACAGATAGGTAGGTAGGTAGATTGATAGATAGAGATAGGTAGGTAGGTAGATAGATACATAGAGATAGGTAGGTAGGTAGATTGATAGATACAGATAGGTAGGTAGGTAGATTGATAGATAGAGATAGGTAGGTAGGTAGATAGATAGATAGAGATAGGTAGGTAGGTAGGTAGGTAGGTAGATACAGATATGTAGGTAGATAGATAAATACAGATAGGTGGGTAGGTAGATAGATAGATACAGATAGGTAGGTAGGTAGATAGATAGATAGAGATAGGTAGGTAGGTAGATAGATAGATAGAGATAGGTAGGTAGGTAGATAGATAGAGATAGGTAGATAGGTAGATAGATAGATACAGATAGGTAGGTAGGTAGATATATAGATACCGATATGTAGGTAGGTAGATAGATAGATAGAGATAGGTAGGTAGGTAGATTGATAGAGAGAGATAGGTAGGTAGGTAGATAGATAGATACAGATATGTAGGTAGGTAGATTGATAGATAGAGATAGGTAGGTAGGTAGATAGACAGAGATAGGTAGGAAGGTAGATAGATAGATAGAGATAGGTAGGTAGGTAGATTGATAGATAGAGATAGGTAGGTAGGTAGGTAGATAGATAGAGATAGGTAGGTAGGTAGATAGATAGATACAGATAGGTAGGTAGGTAGATAGATAGATAGAGATAGGTAGGTAGGTAGGTAGATAGATACAGATAGGTAGGTAGATAGATAAATACAGATAGGTGGGTAGGTAGATAGATAGATAGAGATAGGTAGGTAGGTAGATTGATAGATAGAGATAGGTAGATAGGTAGATAGACAGATACAGATAGGTAGGTAGGTAGATATATAGATAGAGATAGGTAGGTAGGTAGATAGATAGATAGAGATAGGTAGGTAGGTAGATAGATAGATAGAGATAGGTAGCTAGGTATATTGATAGATAGAGATAGGTAGATAGGTAGATAGATAGATACAGATAGGTAGGTAGGTAGATATATAGATACAGATATGTAGGTAGGTAGATAGATAGATAGAGATAGGTAGGTAGGTAGATTGATAGAGAGAGATAGGTAGGTAGGTAGATAGATAGATACAGATATGTAGGTAGGTAGATTGATAGATAGAGATAGGTAGGTAGGTAGATAGATAGATAGAGATAGGTAGGTAGGTAGGTAGATAGATACAGATAGGTAGGTAGATAGATAAATACAGATAGGTGGGTAGGTAGATAGATAGATAGAGATAGGTAGGTAGGTAGATTGATAGATAGAGATAGGTAGATAGGTAGATAGATAGATACAGATAGGTAGGTAGGTAGATATATAGATACAGATAGGTAGGTAGGTAGATAGATAGATAGAGATAGGTAGATAGGTAGATAGATAGATAGAGATAGGTAGGTAGGTAGGTAGATAGATACAGATAGGTAGGTAGATAGATAAATACAGATAGGTGGGTAGGTAGATAGATAAATACATATAGGTAGGTAGGTAATTTGATAGATAGAGATAGGTAGATAGGTAGATAGATAGATACAGATAGGTAGGTAGGTAGATAGATAGATACAGATAGGTAGGTAGGTAGATATATAGATACAGATAGGTAGGTAGGTAGATAGATAGATAGAGATAGGTAGGAAGGTAGATAGATAGATAGAGATAGGTAGGTAGGTAGATAGATAGATAGAGATAGGTAGGTAGGTATATTGATAGATAGAGATAGGTAGATAGGTAGATAGATAGATACAGATAGGTAGGTAGGTAGATATATAGATACCGATATGTAGGTAGGTAGATAGATAGATAGAGATAGGTAGGTAGGTAGATTGATAGAGAGAGATATGTAGGTAGGTAGATAGATAGATACAGATATGTAGGTAGGTAGATTGATAGATAGTGATAGGTAGATAGGTAGATAGATAGATACAGATAGGTAGGTAGGTAGATATATAGATACAGATATGTAGGTAGGTAGATAGATAGATAGAGATAGGTAGGTAGGTAGATAGATAGATACAGATATGTAGGTAGGTAGATTGATAGATAGAGATAGGTAGGTAGGTAGATTGATAGATAGAGATAGGTAGATAGGTAGATAGATAGATACAGATAGGTAGGTAGGTAGATATATAGATACAGATAGGTAGGTAGGTAGATAGATAGATAGAGATAGGTAGGTAGGTAGATAGATAGATAGAGATAGGTAGGTAGGTAGATTGATAGATAGAGATAGGTAGGTAGGTAGATAGATACAGATAGGTAGGTAGGTAGATTGATAGATAGAGATAGGTAGGTAGGTAGATAGATAGATAGAGATAGGTAGGTAAGTAGATTGATAGATAGAGATAGGTAGGTAGGTAGGTAGATAGAGATAGGTAGGTAGGTAGATTGATAGATAGAGATAGGTAGGTAGGTAGATTGATAGATACAGATAGGTAGGTAGGTAGATAGATAGATACAGATAGGTAGGTAGGTAGATAGATAGATAGATAGATAGATAGATAGATAGATAGATAGATAGGTAGGTAGTTAGATAGATACAGATAGGTAGGTAGGTAGATTGATAGATAGAGATAGGTAGGTAGGTAGGTAGATAGATAGAGATAGGCAGGTAGGTAGATTGATAGATACAGATAGGTAGGTAGGTAGATAGATAGATAGAGATAGGTAGGTAGATAGATAGATAGAGATAGGTAGGTAGGTAGATAGATAGATAGAGATAGGTAGGTAGGTAGATATATAGATACAGATATGTAGGTAGGTAGATAGATAGATAGATAGATAGAGATAGGTAGGTAGGTAGATTGATAGATACAGATAGGTAGGTAGGTAGATAGATAGATACAGATAGGTAGGTAGGTAGATTGATAGATAGAGATAGGTAGGTAGGTAGATTGATAGATACAGATAGGTAGGTAGGTAGATAGATAGATACAGATATGTAGGTATGTAGATTGATAGATAGAGATAGGTAGGTAGGTAGATTGATAGATAGAGATAGGTAGATAGGTAGATAGATAGATACAGATAGGTAGGTAGGTAGATAGATAGATACAGATAGGTAGGTAGGTAGATATATAGATACAGATAGGTAGGTAGGTAGATAGATAGATAGAGATAGGTAGGAAGGTAGATAGATAGATAGAGATAGGTAGGTAGGTAGATAGATAGATAGAGATAGGTAGGTAGGTAGATTGATAGATAGAGATAGGTAGATAGGTAGATAGATAGATACAGATAGGTAGGTAGGTAGATATATAGATACCGATATGTAGGTAGGTAGATAGATAGATAGAGATAAGTAGGTAGGTAGATTGATAGAGAGAGATAGGTAGGTAGGTAGATAGATAGATACAGATATGTAGGTAGGTAGATAGATAGATAGAGATAGGTAGGTAGGTAAATAGATAGATAGAGATAGGTAGGTAGGTAGGTAGATAGATAGAGATAGGTAGGTAGGTAGATAGATAGATACAGATAGGTAGGTAGGTAGATAGATAGATAGAGATAGGTAGGTAGGTAGATTGATAGATAGAGATAGGTAGGTAGGTAGAAAGATAGATAGAGATAGGTAGGTAGGTAGATAGATACAGATAGGTAGGTAGGTAGATTGATAGATAGAGATAGGTAGGAAGGTAGATAGATAGATAGAGATAGGTAGGTAAGTAGATTGATAGATAGAGATAGGTAGGTAGGTAGGTAGATAGATAGAGATAGGTAGGTAGGTAGATAGATAGATAGAGATAGGTAGGTAGGTAGGTAGGTAGATTGATAGATACAGATAGGTAGGTAGGTAGATAGATACAGATAGGTAGGTATGTAGATTGATAGATACAGATAGGTAGGTAGGTAGATAGATAGAGATAGGTAGGTAGGTAGATAGATAGATAGAGATAGGTAGGTAGGTAGATTGATAGATAGTGATAGGTAGATAGGTAGATAGATAGATACAGATAGGTAGGTAGGTAGATATATAGATACAGATATGTAGGTAGGTAGATAGATAGATAGAGATAGGTAGGTAGGTAGGTAGATTGATAGATACAGATAGGTAGGTAGGTAGATAGATAGATACAGATAGGTAGGTAGGTAGATTGATAGATAGAGATAGGTAGGTAGGTAGATTGATAGAGATAGGTAGGTAGGTAGATAGATAGATAGAGATAAGTAGGTAGGTAGGTAGATAGATACAGATAGGTAGGTAGGTAGATAGATAGAGATAGGTAGCTAGATAGATAGATAGATAGAGATCGGTAGGTAGGTAGATTGATAGATAGTGATAGGTAGATAGGTAGATAGATAGATACAGATAGGTAGGTAGGTAGATATATAGATACAGATATGTAGGTAGGTAGATAGATAGATAGAGATAGGTAGGTAGGTAGATTGATAGATACAGATAGGTAGGTAGGTAGATAGATACAGATAGGTAGGTAGGTAGATTGATAGATACAGATAGGTAGGTAGGTAGATTGATAGATAGAGATAGGTAGGTAGGTAGGTAGATAGATAGAGATAGGTAGGTAGATAGATAAATACAGATAGGTGGGTAGGTAAATAGATAGAGATAGGTAGGTAGGTAGATTGATAGAGATAGGTAGGTAGGTAGATAGATAGATACAGATAGGTAGGTAGGTAGATTGATAGATAGAGATAGGTAGGTAGGTAGATAGATAGATAGAGATAGGTAGGTAGGTAGATAGATAGATAGAGATAGGTAGGTAGGTAGATTGATAGATAGAGATAGGTAGGTAGGTAGATAGATAGATAGAGATAGGTAGGTAGGTAGATAGATAGATAGAGATAGGTAGGTAGGTAGGTAGATAGATACAGATAGGTAGGTAGGTAGATAGATAGATACAGATAGGTAGGTAGGTAGATTGATAGATAGAGATAGGTAGGTAGGTAGGTAGATAGATAGAGATAGGTAGGTAGGTAGATTGATAGAGATAGGTAGGTAGGTAGATAGATAGATAGAGATAGGTAGGTAGGTAGATCGATAAATACAGATAGGTGGGTAGGTAGATAGATAGATAGAGATAGGTAGATAGGTAGATTGATAGATAGAGATAGGTAGGTAGGTAGATAGATAGATAGATAGAGATACGTAGGTAGGTAGGTAGGTAGATACAGATAGGTAGGTAGATAGATAAATACAGATAGGTGGGTAGGTAGATAGATAGATAGAGATAGGTAGGTTGGTAGATTGATAGATAGAGATAGGTAGATAGGTAGATAGATAGATACAGATAGGTAGGTTGGTATATTGATAGATAGAGATAGGTAGGTAGGTAGATAGATAGATACAGATAGGTAGGTAGGTAGATAGATAGATACAGATAGGTAGGTAGGTAGATAGATAGATACAGATAGGTGGGTAGGTAGATAGATAGATAGAGATAGGTAGGTAGGTAGATTGATAGATAGAGATAGGTAGATAGGTAGATAGATAGATACAGATAGGTAGGTAGGTATATTGATAGATAGAGATAGGTAGGTAGGTAGATAGATAGATACAGATAGGTAGGTAGGTAGATTGATAGATACAGATAGGTAGGTAGGTAGATAGATAGATACAGATAGGTAGGTAGGTAGATAGATAGATACAGATAGGTAGGTAGGTAGATTGATAGATAGAGATAGGTAGGTAGGTAGGTAGATAGATAGAGATAGGTAGGTAGGTAGATTGATAGAGATAGGTAGGTAGGTAGATAGATAGATAGATATAGGTAGGTAGGTAGATAGATAGATACAGATAGGTAGGTATGTAGATAGATAGATACAGATAGGTAGGTAGGTAGATAGATAGATAGAGATAGGTAGGTAGGTAGATAGATAGATAGAGAAAGGTAGGTAGGTAGATAGATAGATACAGATAGGTAGGTATGTAGATAGATACAGATAGGTAGGTAGGTAGATAGATAGATAGAGATAGGTAGGTAAGTAGATAGATAGATAGAGATAGGTAGGTAGGTAGATTGATAGATAGAGATAGGTAGGTAGGTAGATAGATAGATAGAGATAGGTAGGTAGGTAGATAGATAGATAGAGATAGGTAGGTAGGTAGGTAGATAGATACAGATAGGTAGGTAGGTAGATAGATAGATACAGATAGGTAGGTAGGTAGATTGAAAGATAGAGATAGGTAGGTAGGTAGGTAGGTAGATAGATAGAGATAGGTAGGTATGTAGATTGATAGAGATAGGTAGGTAGGTAGATAGATAGATAGAGATAGGTAGGTAGGTAGATAGATACAGATAGGTAGGTAGGTAGATAGATAGATACAGATAGGTAGGTAGGTAGATAGATAGATAGAGATAGGTAGGTAGGGAGATCGATAAATACAGATAGGTGGGTAGGTAGATAGATAGATAGAGATAGGTAGGTAGGTAGATTGATAGATAGAGATAGGTAGGTAGGTAGGTAGATAGATAGAGATACGTAGGTAGGTAGGTAGATACAGATAGGTAGGTAGATAGATAAATACAGATAGGTGGGTAGGTAGATAGATAGATAGAGATAGGTAGGTAGGTAGATTGATAGATAGAGATAGGTAGATAGGTAGATAGATAGATACAGATAGGTAGGTAGGTATATTGATAGATAGAGATAGGTAGGTCGGTAGATAGATAGATAGATACAGATAGGTAGGTAGGTAGATTGATAGATACAGATAGGTAGGTAGGTAGATAGATAGATACAGATAGGTAGGTAGGTAGGTAGATAGATACAGATAGGTAGGTAGGTAGATAGATAGATACAGATAGGTAGGTAGGTAGATTGATAGATAGAGATAGGTAGGTAGGTAGATAGATAGAGATAGGTAGGTAGGTAGATTGATAGAGATAGGTAGGTAGGTAGATAGATAGATAGAGATAGGTAGGTAGATAGATAGATAGATACAGATAGGTAGGTAGATAGGTAGATAGATAGATACAGATAGGTAGGTAGGTAGATAGATAGATAGAGATAGGTAGGTAGGTAGATAGATAGATAGAGATAGGTAGGTAGGTAGATTGATAGATAGAGATAGGTAGGTAGGTAGATAGATAGATAGAGATAGGTAGGTAGGTAGATAGATAGATAGAGATAGGTAGGTAGGTAGGTAGATAGATACAGATAGGTAGGTAGGTAGATAGATAGATACAGATAGGTAGGTAGGTAGATTGATAGATAGAGATAGGTAGGTAGGTAGGTAGATAGATAGAGATAGGTAGGTAGGTAGATTGATAGAGATAGGTAGGTAGGTAGATAGATAGATACAGATAGGTAGGTAGGTAGATAGATAGATACAGATAGGTAGGTAGGTAGATAGATAGATACAGATAGGTAGGTAGGTAGATAGATAGATACAGATAGGTAGGTAGATAGATACATAGAGATAGGTAGGTAGGTAGATTGATAGATAGAGATAGGTAGGTAGGTAGATTGATAGATAGAGATAGGTAGGTAGGTAGATAGATAGATAGAGATACGTAGGTAGGTAGGTAGGTAGATACAGATAGGTAGGTAGATAGATAAATACAGATAGGTGGGTAGGTAGATATATAGATAGAGATAGGTAGGTAGGTAGATTGATAGATAGAGATAGGTAGATAGGTAGATAGATAGATACAGATAGGTAGGTAGGTATATTGATAGATAGAGATAGGTAGGTAGGTAGATAGATAGATACAGATAGGTAGGTAGGTAGATTGATAGATACAGATAGGTAGGTAGGTAGATAGATAGATACAGATAGGTAGGTAGATAGATAGAGATAGGTAGGTAGGTAGATTGATAGATAGAGATAGGTAGGTAGGTAGATAGATAGATACAGATAGGTAGGTAGGTAGGTAGGTAGATAGATACAGATAGGTAGGTAGGTAGATAGATAGATACAGATAGGTAGGTAGGTAGATTGATAGATAGAGATAGGTAGGTAGGTAGGTAGATAGATAGAGATAGGTAGGTAGGTAGGTAGGTAGATACAGATAGGTAGGTAGATTGATAGATAGAGATAGGTAGATAGGTAGATAGATAGATACAGATAGGTAGGTAGGTAGGTAGATAGATACAGATAGGTAGGTAGGTAGATAGGTAGATACAGATAGGTAGGTAGGTAGATTGATAGATAGAGATAGGTAGGTAGGTAGGTAGATAGATAGAGATAGGTAGGTAGGTAGATTGATAGAGATAGGTAGGTAGGTAGATAGATAGATAGAGATAGGTAGGTAGGTAGATAGATAGATACAGATAGGTAGGTAGATAGGTAGATAGATAGATACAGATAGGTAGGTAGGTAGATAGATAGATAGAGATAGGTAGGTAGGTAGATAGATAGATAGAGATAGGTAGGTAGGTAGATAGATAGATAGAGATAGGTAGGTAGGTAGGTAGATGGATACAGATAGGTAGGTAGGTAGATAGATAGATACAGATAGGTAGGTAGGTAGATTGATAGATAGAGATAGGTAGGTAGGTAGGTAGATAGATAGAGATAGGTAGGTAGGTAGATTGATAGAGATAGGTAGGTAGGTAGATAGATAGATAGAGATAGGTAGGTAGGTAGATCGATAAATACAGATAGGTGGGTAGGTAGATAGATAGATAGAGATAGGTAGGTAGGTAGATTGATAGATAGAGATAGGTAGGTAGGTAGATAGATAGATAGAGATACGTAGGTAGGTAGGTAGGTAGATACAGATAGGTAGGTAGATAGATAAATACAGATAGGTGGGTAGGTAGATAGATAGATAGAGATAGGTAGGTTGGTAGATTGATAGATAGAGATAGGTAGATAGGTAGATAGATAGATACAGATAGGTAGGTAGGTATATTGATAGATAGAGATAGGTAGGTAGGTAGATAGATAGATACAGATAGGTAGGTAGGTAGATAGATAGATACAGATAGGTAGGTAGGTAGATAGATAGATACAGATAGGTGGGTAGGTAGATAGATAGATAGAGATAGGTAGGTAGGTAGATTGATAGATAGAGATAGGTAGATAGGTAGATAGATAGATACAGATAGGTAGGTAGGTATATTGATAGATAGAGATAGGTAGGTAGGTAGATAGATAGATACAGATAGGTAGGTAGGTAGATTGATAGATACAGATAGGTAGGTAGGTAGATAGATAGATACAGATAGGTAGGTAGGTAGATAGATAGATACAGATAGGTAGGTAGGTAGATTGATAGATAGAGATAGGTAGGTAGGTAGGTAGATAGATAGAGATAGGTAGGTAGGTAGATTGATAGAGATAGGTAGGTAGGTAGGTAGATAGATAGATAGAGATAGGTAGGTAGGTAGATAGATAGATACAGATAGGTAGGTAGATAGGTAGATAGATAGATACAGATAGGTAGGTAGGTAGATAGATAGATAGAGATAGGTAGGTAGGTAGATAGATAGATAGAGATAGGTAGGTAGGTAGATTGATAGATAGAGATAGGTAGGTAGGTAGATAGATAGATAGAGATAGGTAGGTAGGTAGATAGATAGATAGAGATAGGTAGGTAGGTAGGTAGATAGATACAGATAGGTAGGTAGGTAGATAGATAGATACAGATAGGTAGGTAGGTAGATTGATAGATAGAGATAGGTAGGTAGGTAGGTAGATAGATAGAGATAGGTAGGTAGGTAGATTGATAGAGATAGGTAGGTAGGTAGATAGATAGATACAGATAGGTAGGTAGGTAGATAGATAGGTACAGATAGGTAGGTAGGTAGATAGATAGATACAGATAGGTAGGTAGGTAGATTGATAGATACAGATAGGTAGGTAGGTAGATAGATAGATACAGATAGGTAGGTAGATAGATACATAGAGATAGGTAGGTAGGTAGATTGATAGATAGAGATAGGTAGGTAGGTAGATTGATAGATAGAGATAGGTAGGTAGGTAGATAGATAGATAGAGATACGTAGGTAGGTAGGTAGGTAGATACAGATAGGTAGGTAGATAGATAAATACAGATAGGTGGGTAGGTAGATATATAGATAGAGATAGGTAGGTAGGTAGATTGATAGATAGAGATAGGTAGATAGGTAGATAGATAGATACAGATAGGTAGGTAGGTATATTGATAGATAGAGATAGGTAGGTAGGTAGATAGATAGATACAGATAGGTAGGTAGGTAGATTGATAGATACAGATAGGTAGGTAGGTAGATAGATAGATACAGATAGGTAGGTAGATAGATAGAGATAGGTAGGTAGGTAGATTGATAGATAGAGATAGGTAGGTAGGTAGATAGATAGATACAGATAGGTAGGTAGGTAGGTAGGTAGATAGATACAGATAGGTAGGTAGGTAGATAGATAGATACAGATAGGTAGGTAGGTAGATTGATAGATAGAGATAGGTAGGTAGGTAGGTAGATAGATAGAGATAGGTAGGTAGGTAGGTAGATACAGATAGGTAGGTAGATTGATAGATAGAGATAGGTAGGTAGGTAGATAGATAGATAGATAGATAGAGATAGGTAGGTAGGTAGATTGATAGATAGAGATAGGTAGATAGGTAGATAGATAGATACAGATAGGTAGGTAGGTAGGTAGATAGATACAGATAGGTAGGTAGGTAGATAGGTAGATACAGATAGGTAGGTAGGTAGATTGATAGATAGAGATAGGTAGGTAGGTAGGTAGATAGATAGAGATAGGTAGGTAGGTAGATTGATAGAGATAGGTAGGTAGGTAGATAGATAGATAGAGATAGGTAGGTAGGTAGATAGATAGATACAGATAGGTAGGTAGATAGGTAGATAGATAGATACAGATAGGTAGGTAGGTAGATAGATAGATAGAGATAGGTAGGTAGGTAGATAGATAGATAGAGATAGGTAGGTAGGTAGATTGATAGATAGAGATAGGTAGGTAGGTAGATAGATAGATAGCGATAGGTAGGTAGGTAGATAGATAGATAGAGATAGGTAGGTAGGTAGGTAGATAGATACAGATAGGTAGGTAGGTAGATAGATAGATACAGATAGGTAGGTAGGTAGATTGATAGATAGAGATAGGTAGGTAGGTAGGTAGGTAGATAGAGAGAGATAGGTAGGTAGGTAGATTGATAGAGATAGGTAGGTAGGTAGATAGATAGATAGAGATAGGTAGGTAGGTAGATCGATAAATACAGATAGGTGGGTAGGTAGATAGATAGATAGAGATAGGTAGGTAGGTAGATTGATAGATAGAGATAGGTAGGTAGGTAGATAGATAGATAGAGATAGGTAGGTAGGTAGATTGATAGAGATAGGTAGGTAGGTAGATAGATAGATAGAGATAGGTAGGCAGGTAGATAGATAGTACAGATAGGTAGGTAGGTAGATAGATAGATACAGATAGGTAGGTAGGTAGATAGATAGATACAGATAGGTGGGTAGGTAGATAGATAGATAGAGATAGGTAGGTAGGTAGATTGATAGATAGAGATAGGTAGATAGATAGATACAGATAGGTAGGTAGGTATATTGATAGATAGAGATAGGTAGGTAGGTAGATAGATAGATACAGATAGGTAGGTAGGTAGATTGATAGATACAGATAGGTAGGTAGGTAGATAGATAGATACAGATAGGTAGGTAGGTAGATAGATAGATACAGATAGGTAGGTAGGTAGATTGATAGATAGAGATAGGTAGGTAGGTAGGTAGATAGATAGAGATAGGTAGGTAGGTAGATTGATAGAGATAGGTAGGTAGGTAGGTAGATAGATAGATAGAGATAGGTAGGTAGGTAGATAGATAGATACAGATAGGTAGGTAGGTAGATAGATAGATAGAGATAGGTAGGTAGGTAGATAGATAGATAGAGAAAGGTAGGTAGGTAGATAGATAGATACAGATAGGTAGGTATGTAGATAGATACAGATAGGTAGGTAGGTAGATAGACAGATAGAGATAGGTAGGTAAGTAGATAGATAGATAGAGATAGGTAGGTAGGTAGATTGATAGATAGAGATAGGTAGGTAGGTAGATAGATAGATAGAGATAGGTAGGTAGGTAGATAGATAGATAGAGATAGGTAGGTAGGTAGGTAGATAGATATAGATAGGTAGGTAGGTAGATAGATAGATACAGATAGGTAGGTAGGTATATTGATAGATAGAGATAGGTAGGTAGGTAGATAGATAGATACAGATAGGTAGGTAGGTAGATTGATAGATACAGATAGGTAGGTAGGTAGATAGATAGATACAGATAGGTAGGTAGGTAGGTAGATAGATACAGATAGGTAGGTAGGTAGATAGATAGATACAGATAGGTAGGTAGGTAGATTGATAGATAGAGATAGGTAGGTAGGTAGGTAGATAGATAGAGATAGGTAGGTAGGTAGATTGATAGAGATAGGTAGGTAGGTAGATAGATAGATACAGATAGGTAGGTAGGTAGATAGATAGATACAGATAGGTAGGTAGGTAGATTGATAGATACAGATAGGTAGGTAGGTAGATAGATAGATACAGATAGGTAGGTAGATAGATAGATAGAGATAGGTAGGTAGGTAGATTGATAGATAGAGATAGGTAGGTAGGTAGATAGATAGATAGAGATAGGTAGGTAGGTAGATAGATAGATAGAGATAGGTAGGTAGGTAGGTAGATAGATACAGATAGGTAGGTAGGTAGATAGATACAGATAGGTGGGTAGGTAGATATATAGATAGAGATAGGTAGTTAGGTAGATTGATAGATAGAGATAGGTAGATAGGTAGATAGATAGATACAGATAGGTAGGTAGGTATATTGATAGATAGAGATAGGTAGGTAGGTAGATAGATAGATACAGATAGGTAGGTAGGTAGATTGATAGATACAGATAGGTAGGTAGGTAGATAGATAGATACAGATAGGTAGGTAGATAGATAGAGATAGGTAGGTAGGTAGATTGATAGATAGAGATAGGTAGGTAGGTAGATAGATAGATACAGATAGGTAGGTAGGTAGATTGATAGATAGAGATAGGTAGGTAGGTAGGTAGATAGATAGAGATATGTAGGTTTCCGGATATATCGGTTAACACAACCCATCCGGTTTGAGCAAGTGGATGGGTCGCTTTTGGGAGGGGTCCCCGCGACTCACGTTACTGAACGGGTACGCATGGACTTGGGAGACCACTGGGAGGTGCTACGCTTCATCGTGGTGCCTATCATGATGGAGACTGTCATACTGGGGTTGGCTTGGTTAGATAAATGGACCCCCACTATATGGTGGGAGGGGGGTTACCGTAAGGTGCGCCTTGGGGTAGGCCCAAATCCAGTGGAGGGTGAGACTGGGGATCAGGTCCCAGTGGTCCCAGGAGTAGCAGCACAACTCCAGGAGAAGGAGGGGGAACTTTCATACCCCAAGGAATACAGGGATTTGGCAGAAGTCTTCAGCGAACAAGGTTGCGATCAGCTGCCCCCTCACCGGCCGACAGACTGCGCTATTGAACTGTTGCCGGGGGTTAAGCTCCCAAAACCCCGGATGTACGCTATGACATCGACAGAAGTACAAGAGCTCCGTAGATATATTGACCAGAATTTAGCACGGGGGTTTATCCAACCAGCCCGTTCTCGGATAGCGGCTCCCGTGTTATTCAAGGAGAAGAAGGACGGATCGTTGCGTCTGTGTGTCGATTTCCGGGGGTTAAACGCAGTTAGATAGATACAGATAGGTAGGTAGGTAGATTGATAGATACAGATAGGTAGGTAGGTAGGTAGATAGATACAGATAGGTAGGTAGGTAGATAGATAGATACAGATAGGTAGGTAGGTAGATTGATAGATAGAGATAGGTAGGTAGGTAGGTAGATAGATAGAGATAGGTAGGTAGGTAGATTGATAGAGATAGGTAGGTAGGTAGAGAGATAGATAGAGATAGGTAGGTAGGTAGATAGATAGATACAGATAGGTAGGTAGGTTCATAGATACAGATAGGTAGGTAGGTAGATAGATAGATAGAGATAGGTAGGTAGGTAGATAGATAGATAGAGATAGGTAGGTAGGTAGATTGATAGATAGAGATAGGTAGGTAGGTAGATAGATAGATAGATAGATAGAGATAGGTAGGTAGGTAGGTAGATAGATAGATAGAGATAGGTAGGTAGGTAGGTAGATAGATACAGATAGGTAGGTAGGTAGATAGATAGATACAGATAGGTAGGTAGGTAGATTGATAGATAGAGGTAGGTAGGTAGGTAGGTAGATAGATAGAGATAGGTAGGTAGGTAGATAGATAGAGATAGGTTGGTAGCTAGATAGATACAGATAGGTAGGTAGGTAGATAGATAGATAGAGATAGGTAGGTAGGTAGATCGATAAATACAGATAGGTGGGTAGGTAGATAGATAGATAGATAGAGATAGGTAGGTAGGTAGATTGATAGATAGAGATAGGTAGGTAGGTAGATAGATAGAGATACGTAGGTAGGTATGTAGGTAGATACAGATAGGTAGGTAGATAGATAAATACAGATAGGTGGGTAGGTAGATTGATAGATAGAGATAGGTAGGTAGGTAGATTGATAGATAGAGATAGGTAGGTAGGTAGATAGATAGATAGAGATACGTAGGTAGGTATGTAGGTAGATACAGATAGGTAGGTAGATAGATAAATACAGATAGGTGGGTAGGTAGATTGATAGATAGAGATAGGTAGGTAGGTAGGTAGATAGATAGAGATAGGTAGGTAGGTAGATTGATAGAGATAGGTAGGTAGGTAGATAGATAGATAGAGATAGGTAGGTAGGTAGATAGATAGATACAGATAGGTAGGTAGGTAGATAGATAGATAGATACAGATAGGTAGGTAGGTAGGTAGATAGATAGATAGAGATAGGTAGGTAGGTAGATCGATAAATACAGATAGGTGGGTAGGTAGATAGATAGATAGAGATAGGTAGGTAGGTAGATTGATAGATAGAGATAGGTAGGTAGGTAGATAGATAGATAGAGATACGTAGGTAGGTAGGTAGGCAGATACAGATAGGTAGGTAGATAGATAAATACAGATAGGTGGGTAGGTAGATAGATAGATAGAGATAGGTAGGTAGGTAGATTGATAGATAGAGATAGGTAGATAGGTAGATAGATAGATACAGATAGGTAGGTAGGTATATTGATAGATAGAGATAGGTAGGTAGGTAGATAGATAGATACAGATAGGTAGGTAGGTAGATTGATAGATACAGATAGGTAGGAAGGTAGATAGATAGATACAGATAGGTAGGTAGGTAGATAGATAGATACAGATAGGTAGGTAGGTAGATTGATAGATAGAGATAGGTAGGTAGGTAGGTAGATAGATAGAGATAGGTAGGTAGGTAGATTGATAGAGATAGGTAGGTAGGTAGATAGATAGATAGATAGAGATAGGTAGGTAGGTAGATAGATAGATAGAGATAGGTAGGTAGGTAGATAGATAGATACAGATAGGTAGGTAGGTAGATAGATAGATACAGATAGGTAGGTAGGTAGATAGATAGATAGATAGAGATAGGTAGGTAGGTAGATCGATAAATACAGATAGGTGGGTAGGTAGATAGATAGATAGAGATAGGTAGATAGGTAGATTGATAGATAGAGATCGGTAGGTAGGTAGATAGATAGATAGAGATACGTAGGTAGGTAGGTAGGTAGATACAGATAGGTAGGTAGATAGATAAATACAGATAGGTGGGTAGGTAGATAGATAGATAGATAGAGATAGGTAGGTAGATTGATAGATAGAGATAGGTAGATAGGTAGATAGATAGATACAGATAGGTAGGTAGGTATATTGATAGATAGAGATAGGTAGGTAGGTAGATAGATAGATACAGATAGGTAGGTAGGTAGATTGATAGATACAGATAGGTAGGTAGGTAGATAGATAGATACAGATAGGTAGGTAGGTAGATATATAGATAGAGATAGGTAGGTAGGTAGATTGATAGATAGAGATAGGTAGGTAGGTAGGTAGATAGATAGATACAGATAGGTAGGTAGGTATATTGATAGATAGAGATAGGTAGGTAGGTAGATAGATAGATACATATAGGTAGGTAGGTAGATTGATAGATACAGATAGGTAGGTAGGTAGATAGATAGATACAGATAGGTAGGTAGGTAGATAGATAGATAGAGATAGGTAGGTAGGTAGATAGATAGATAGAGATAGGTAGGTAGGTAGATTGATAGAGATAGGTAGGTAGGTAGATAGATAGATAGAGATAGGTAGGTAGGTAGATAGATAGATACAGATAGGTAGGTAGGTAGATAGATACAGATAGGTAGGTAGGTAGATAGATAGATAGAGATAGGTAGGTAGATAGATAGATAGATAGAGATAGGTAGGTAGTTAGGTAGATAGATACAGATAGGTAGGTAGGTAGATAGATAGATACAGATAGGTAGGTAGGTAGATTGATAGATAGAGATAGGTAGGTAGGTAGGTAGATAGATAGAGATAGGTAGGTAGGTAGATTGATAGAGATAGGTAGGTAGGTAGATAGATAGATAGAGATAGGTAGGTAGGTAGATAGATAGATACAGATAGGTAGGTAGGTAGATAGATAGATAGAGATAGGTAGGTAGGTAGATCGATAAATACAGATAGGTGGGTAGGTAGATAGATAGATAGAGATAGGTAGGTAGGTAGATTGATAGATAGAGATAGGTAGGTAGGTAGATAGATTGATAGAGATACGTAGGTAGGTAGGTAGGTAGATACAGATAGGTAGGTAGATAGATAAATACAGATAGGTGGGTAGGTAGATAGATAGATAGAGATAGGTAGGTAGGTAGATTGATAGATAGAGATAGGTAGATAGGTAGATAGATAGATACAGATAGGTAGGTAGGTATATTGATAGATAGAGATAGGTAGGTAGGTAGGTAGATAGATAGATACAGATAGGTAGGTAGGTAGATTGATAGATACAGATAGGTAGGTAGGTAGATAGATAGATACAGATAGGTAGGTAGGTAGATAGATAGATAGAGATAGGTAGGTAGGTAGATTGATAGATAGAGATAGGTAGGTAGGTAGATAGATAGATACAGATAGGTAGGTAGGTAGGTAGATAGATACAGATAGGTAGGTAGGTAGATAGATAGATACAGATAGGTAGGTAGGTAGATTGATAGATAGAGATAGGTAGGTAGGTAGGTAGATAGATAGAGATAGGTAGGTAGGTAGATTGATAGAGATAGGTAGGTAGGTAGATAGATAGATAGAGATAGGTAGGTAGGTAGATAGATAGCTACAGATAGGTAGGTAGATAGGTAGATAGATAGATACAGATAGGTAGGTAGGTAGATAGATAGATAGAGATAGGTAGGTATGTAGATAGATAGATAGAGGTAGGTAGGTAGGTAGATTGATAGATAGAGATAGGTAGGTAGGTAGATAGATAGATAGAGATAGGAAGGTAGGTAGATAGATAGAGATAGGTAGGTAGGTAGGTAGATAGATACAGATAGGTAGGTAGGTAGATAGATAGATACAGATAGGTAGGTAGGTAGATTGATAGATAGAGATAGGTAGGTAGGTAGGTAGATAGATAGAGATAGGTAGGTAGGTAGATTGATAGAGATAGGTAGGTAGGTAGATAGATAGATAGAGATAGGTAGGTAGGTAGATAGATAGATACAGATAGGTAGGTAGGTAGATAGATAGATACAGATAGGTAGGTAGGTAGATAGATAGATAGAGATAGGTAGGTAGGTAGATCGATAAATACAGATAGGTGGGTAGGTAGATAGATAGATAGAGATAGGTAGGTAGGTAGATTGATAGATAGAGATAGGTAGGTAGGTAGGTAGATAGATAGAGGTACGTAGGTAGGTAGGTAGGTAGATACAGATAGGTAGGTAGATAGATAAATACAGATAGGTGTGTAGGTAGATAGATAGATAGAGATAGGTAGGTTGGTAGATTGATAGATAGAGATAGGTAGATAGGTAGATAGATAGATACAGATAGGTAGGTAGGTATATTGATAGATAGAGATAGGTAGGTAGGTAGATAGATAGATACAGATAGGTAGGTAGGTAGATTGATAGATACAGATAGGTAGGTAGGTAGATAGATAGATACAGATAGGTAGGTAGGTAGATAGATAGATACAGATAGGTGGGTAGGTAGATAGATAGATAGAGATAGGTAGGTAGATTGATAGAGATAGGTAGATAGGTAGATAGATAGATACAGATAGGTAGGTATATTGATAGATAGAGATAGGTAGGTAGGTAGATAGATAGATACAGATAGGTAGGTAGGTAGATTGATAGATACAGATAGGTAGGTAGGTAGATAGATAGATACAGATAGGTAGGTAGGTAGATTGATAGATAGAGATAGGTAGGTAGGTAGGTAGATAGATAGAGATAGGTAGGTAGGTAGATTGATAGAGATAGGTAGGTAGGTAGATAGATAGATAGAGATAGGTAGGTAGGTAGATAGATAGATACAGATAGGTAGGTAGGTAGATAGATAGATAGAGATAGGTAGGTAGGTAGATAGATAGATAGAGATAGGCAGGTAGGTAGATTGATAGATAGAGATAGGTAGGTAGGTAGATAGATAGATAGATAGATAGAGATAGGTAGGTAGGTAGATAGATAGATAGAGATAGGTAGGTAGGTAGGTAGGTAGATAGATACAGATAGGTAGGTAGGTAGATAGATAGATACAGATAGGTAGGTAGATAGATTGATAGATAGAGATAGGTAGGTAGGTAGGTAGATAGATAGAGATAGGTAGGTAGGTAGATTGATAGAGATAGGTAGGTAGGTAGATAGATACAGATAGGTAGGTAGGTAGATAGATAGATACAGATAGGTAGGTAGGTAGATAGATAGAGATAGGTAGGTAGGTAGATCGATAAATACAGATAGGTGGGTAGGTAGATAGATAGATAGAGATAGGTAGGTAGGTAGATTGATAGATAGAGATAGGTAGGTAGGTAGATAGATAGATAGAGATACGTAGGTAGGTATGTAGGTAGATATAGATAGGTAGGTAGATAGATAAATACAGATAGGTGGGTAGGTAGATTGATAGATAGAGATAGGTAGGTAGGTAGATTGATAGATAGAGATAGGTAGGTAGGTAGATAGATAGATAGAGATACGTAGGTAGGTATGTAGGTAGATACAGATAGGTAGGTAGATATATAAATACAGATAGGTGGGTAGGTAGATTGATAGATAGAGATAGGTAGGTAGGTAGGTAGATAGAGATAGGTAGGTAGGTAGATTGATAGAGATAGGTAGGTAGGTAGATAGATAGATAGAGATAGGTAGGGAGGTATATTGATAGATAGAGATAGGTAGGTAGGTAGTTAGATAGATACAGATAGGTAGGTAGGTAGATTGATAGATACAGATAGGTAGGTAGGTAGATAGATAGATACAGATAGGTAGGTAGGTAGATAGATAGATACAGATAGGTAGGTAGGTAGATTGATAGATAGAGATAGGTAGGTAGGTAGGTAGATAGATAGAGATAGGTAGGTAGGTAGATTGATAGAGATAGGTAGGTAGGTAGAGAGATAGATAGAGATAGGTAGGTAGGTAGATAGATAGATACAGATAGGTAGGTAGGTAGATAGATACAGATAGGTAGGTAGGTAGATAGATAGATAGAGATAGGTAGGTAGGTAGATAGATAGATAGAGATAGGTAGGTAGGTAGATTGATAGATAGAGATAGGTAGGTAGGTAGATAGATAGATAGATAGAGATAGGTAGGTAGGTAGGTAGATAGATAGATAGAGATAGGTAGGTAGGTAGGTAGATAGATACAGATAGGTAGGTAGGTAGATAGATAGATACAGATAGGTAGGTAGGTAGATTGATAGATAGAGATAGGTAGGTAGGTAGGTAGATAGATAGAGATAGGTAGGTAGGTAGATAGATAGATAGAGATAGGTTGGTAGCTAGATAGATACAGATAGGTAGGTAGGTAGATAGATAGATAGAGATAGGTAGGTAGGTAGATCGATAAATACAGATAGATGGGTAGGTAGATAGATAGATAGATAGAGATAGGTAGGTAGGTAGATTGATAGATAGAGATAGGTAGGTAGGTAGATAGATAGAGATACGTAGGTAGGTATGTAGGTAGATACAGATAGGTAGGTAGATAGATAAATACAGATAGGTGGGTAGGTAGATTGATAGATAGAGATAGGTAGGTAGGTAGATTGATAGATAGAGATAGGTAGGTAGGTAGATAGATAGATAGAGATACGTAGGTAGGTATGTAGGTAGATACAGATAGGTAGGTAGATAGATAAATACAGATAGGTGGGTAGGTAGATTGATAGATAGAGATAGGTAGGTAGGTAGGTAGATAGATAGAGATAGGTAGGTAGGTAGATTGATAGAGATAGGTAGGTAGGTAGATAGATAGATAGAGATAGGTAGGGAGGTAGATAGATAGATACAGATAGGTAGGTAGGTAGATAGATAGATACAGATACGTAGGTAGGTAGATAGATAGATAGAGATAGGTAGGTAGGTAGATCGATAAATACAGATAGGTGGGTAGGTAGATAGATAGAGATAGGTAGGTAGGTAGATTGATAGATAGAGATAGGTAGGTAGGTAGATAGATAGATAGAGATACGTAGGTAGGTAGTAGGCAGATACAGATAGGTAGGTAGATAGATAAATACAGATAGGTGGGTAGGTAGATAGATAGATAGAGATAGGTAGGTAGGTAGATTGATAGATAGAGATAGGTAGATAGGTAGATAGATAGATACAGATAGGTAGGTAGGTAGATTGATAGATAGAGATAGGTAGGTAGGTAGATAGATAGATAGAGATACGTAGGTAGGTATGTAGGTAGATATAGATAGGTAGGTAGATAGATAAATACAGATAGGTGGGTAGGTAGATTGATAGATAGAGATAGGTAGGTAGGTAGATTGATAGATAGAGATAGGTAGGTAGGTAGATAGATAGATAGAGATACGTAGGTAGGTATGTAGGTAGATACAGATAGGTAGGTAGATATATAAATACAGATAGGTGGGTAGGTAGATTGATAGATAGAGATAGGTAGGTAGGTAGGTAGATAGATAGAGATAGGTAGGTAGGTAGATTGATAGAGATAGGTAGGTAGGTAGATAGATAGATAGAGATAGGTAGGGAGGTATATTGATAGATAGAGATAGGTAGGTAGGTAGTTAGATAGATACAGATAGGTAGGTAGGTAGATTGATAGATACAGATAGGTAGGTAGGTAGATAGATAGATACAGATAGGTAGGTAGGTAGATAGATAGATACAGATAGGTAGGTAGGTAGATTGATAGATAGAGATAGGTAGGTAGGTAGGTAGATAGATAGAGATAGGTAGGTAGGTAGATTGATAGAGATAGGTAGGTAGGTAGAGAGATAGATAGAGATAGGTAGGTAGGTAGATAGATAGATACAGATAGGTAGGTAGGTAGATAGATACAGATAGGTAGGTAGGTAGATAGATAGATAGAGATAGGTAGGTAGGTAGATAGATAGATAGAGATAGGTAGGTAGGTAGATTGATAGATAGAGATAGGTAGGTAGGTAGATAGATAGATAGATAGAGATAGGTAGGTAGGTAGGTAGATAGATAGATAGAGATAGGTAGGTAGGTAGGTAGATAGATACAGATAGGTAGGTAGGTAGATAGATAGATACAGATAGGTAGGTAGGTAGATTGATAGATAGAGATAGGTAGGTAGGTAGGTAGATAGATAGAGATAGGTAGGTAGGTAGATAGATAGATAGAGATAGGTTGGTAGCTAGATAGATACAGATAGGTAGGTAGGTAGATAGATAGATAGAGATAGGTAGGTAGGTAGATCGATAAATACAGATAGATGGGTAGGTAGATAGATAGATAGATAGAGATAGGTAGGTAGGTAGATTGATAGATAGAGATAGGTAGGTAGGTAGATAGATAGAGATACGTAGGTAGGTATGTAGGTAGATACAGATAGGTAGGTAGATAGATAAATACAGATAGGTGGGTAGGTAGATTGATAGATAGAGATAGGTAGGTAGGTAGATTGATAGATAGAGATAGGTAGGTAGGTAGATAGATAGATAGAGATACGTAGGTAGGTATGTAGGTAGATACAGATAGGTAGGTAGATAGATAAATACAGATAGGTGGGTAGGTAGATTGATAGATAGAGATAGGTAGGTAGGTAGGTAGATAGATAGAGATAGGTAGGTAGGTAGATTGATAGAGATAGGTAGGTAGGTAGATAGATAGATAGAGATAGGTAGGGAGGTAGATAGATAGATACAGATAGGTAGGTAGGTAGATAGATAGATACAGATACGTAGGTAGGTAGATAGATAGATAGAGATAGGTAGGTAGGTAGATCGATAAATACAGATAGGTGGGTAGGTAGATAGATAGAGATAGGTAGGTAGGTAGATTGATAGATAGAGATAGGTAGGTAGGTAGATAGATAGATAGAGATACGTAGGTAGGTAGTAGGCAGATACAGATAGGTAGGTAGATAGATAAATACAGATAGGTGGGTAGGTAGATAGATAGATAGAGATAGGTAGGTAGGTAGATTGATAGATAGAGATAGGTAGATAGGTAGATAGATAGATACAGATAGGTAGGTAGGTATATTGATAGATAGAGATAGGTAGGTAGGTAGATAGATAGATACAGATAGGTAGGTAGGTAGATTGATAGATACAGATAGGTAGGTAGGTAGATAGATAGATACAGATAGGTAGGTAGGTAGATAGATAGATACAGATAGGTAGGTAGGTAGATTGATAGATAGAGATAGGTAGGTAGGTAGGTAGATAGATAGAGATAGGTAGGTAGGTAGATTGATAGAGATAGGTAGGTAGGTAGATAGATAGATAGAGATAGGTAGGTAGGTAGATAGATAGATAGAGATAGGTAGGTAGGTAGATAGATAGATACAGATAGGTAGGTAGGTAGATAGATAGATAGAGATAGGTAGGTAGGTAGATCGATAAATACAGATAGGTGGGTAGGTAGATAGATAGATAGAGATAGGTAGGTAGGTAGATTGATAGATAGAGATAGGTAGGTAGGTAGATAGATAGATAGAGATACGTAGGTAGGTAGGTAGATACAGATAGGTAGGTAGATAGATAAATACAGATAGGTGGGTAGGTAGATAGATAGATAGAGATAGGTAGGTAGGTAGATTGATAGATAGAGATAGGTAGATAGGTAGATAGATAGATACAGATAGGTAGGTAGGTATATTGATAGATAGAGATAGGTAGGTAGGTAGATAGATAGATACAGATAGGTAGGTAGGTAGATTGATAGATACAGATAGGTAGGTAGGTAGATAGATAGATACAGATAGGTAGGTAGGTAGATAGATAGATAGAGATAGGTAGGTAGGTAGGTAGGTAGGTAGATAGAGATAGGTAGGTAGGTAGATTGATAGAGATAGGTAGGTAGGTAGATTGATAGAGATAGGTAGGTAGGTAGATAGATAGATAGAGATAGGTAGGTAGGTAGATAGATAGATACAGATAGGTAGGTAGGTAGATAGATAGATAGAGATACGTAGGTAGGTATGTAGGTAGATACAGATAGGTAGGTAGATAGATAAATACAGATAGGTGGGTAGGTAGATTGATAGATAGAGATAGGTAGGTAGGTAGGTAGATAGATAGAGATAGGTAGGTAGGTATATAGATAGAGATAGGTAGGTAGGTAGATTGATAGAGATAGGTAGGTAGGTAGATAGATAGATAGATAGAGATAGGTAGGTAGGTAGATAGATAGATACAGATAGGTAGGTAGGTAGATAGATACAGATAGGTAGGTAGGTAGATAGATAGATAGAGATAGGTAGGTAGGTAGATAGATAGATAGAGATAGGTAGGTAGGTAGATTGATAGATAGAGATAGGTAGGTAGGTAGATAGATAGATAGATAGAGATAGGTGGTAGGTAGGTAGATAGATAGATAGAGATAGGTAGGTAGGTAGGTAGATAGATACAGATAGGTAGGTAGGTAGATAGATAGATACAGATAGGTAGGTAGGTAGATTGATAGATAGAGATAGGTAGGTAGGTAGGTAGATAGATAGAGATAGGTAGGTAGGTAGATAGATAGATAGAGATAGGTAGGTAGGTAGATAGATAGATACAGATAGGTAGGTAGGTAGGTAGATAGATAGAGATAGGCAGGTAGGTAGATCGATAAATACAGATAGGTGGGTAGGTAGATAGATAGATAGAGATAGGTAGGTAGGTAGATTGATAGATAGAGATAGGTAGGTAGGTAGATAGATAGATAGAGATACGTAGGTAGGTATGTAGGTAGATACAGATAGGTAGGTAGATAGATAAATACAGATAGGTGGGTAGGTAGATTGATAGATAGAGATAGGTAGGTAGATAGATTGATAGATAGAGATAGGTAGGTAGGTAGATAGATAGAGATACGTAGGTAGGTATGTAGGTAGATACAGATAGGTAGGTAGATAGATAAATACAGATAGGTGGGTAGGTAGATTGATAGATAGAGATAGGTAGGTAGGTAGGTAGATAGATAGAGATAGGTAGGTAGGTAGATTGATAGAGATAGGTAGGTAGGTAGATAGATAGATAGAGATAGGTAGGGAGGTAGATAGATAGATACAGATAGGTAGGTAGGTAGATAGATAGATACAGATAGGTAGGTAGGTAGATAGATAGATAGAGATAGGTAGGTAGGTAGATCGATAAATACAGATAGGTGGGTAGGTAGATAGATAGATAGAGATAGGTAGGTAGGTAGATTGATAGATAGAGATAGGTAGGTTGGTAGATAGATAGATAGAGATACGTATGTAGGTATGTAGGTAGATACAGATAGGTAGGTAGATAGATAAATACAGATAGGTGGGTAGGTAGATTGATAGATAGAGATAGGTAGGTAGGTAGGTAGATAGATAGAGATAGGTAGGTAGGTAGATAGATAGAGATAGGTAGGTAGGTAGATTGATAGAGATAGGTAGGTAGGTAGATAGATAGATAGAGATAGGTAGGTAGGTAGATAGATAGATACAGATAGGTAGGTAGGTAGGTAGATAGATACAGATAGGTAGGTAGGTAGATAGATAGATAGAGATAGGTAGGTAGGTAGATAGATAGATAGAGATAGGTAGGTAGGTATATTGATAGATAGAGATAGGTAGGTAGGTAGATAGATAGATACAGATAGGTAGGTAGGTAGATTGATAGATACAGATAGGTAGGTAGGTAGATAGATAGATACAGATAGGTAGGTAGGTAGATAGATAGAGATAGGTAGGTAGGTAGGTAGATAGATAGAGATAGGTAGGTAGGTAGATTGATAGAGATAGGTAGGTAGGTAGATTGATACAGATAGGTAGGTAGGTAGATAGATAGATACAGATAGGTAGGTAGATAGATAGATAGAGATAGGTAGGTAGGTAGATTGATAGATAGAGATAGGTAGGTAGGTAGGTAGATAGATAGATACAGATAGGTAGGTAGGTAGATAGATAGATACAGATAGGTAGGTAGGTAGGTAGATAGATAGAGATAGGTAGGTAGGTAGATCGATAAATACAGATAGGTGGGTAGGTAGATAGATAGATAGAGATAGGTAGGTAGGTAGATAGATAGATAGAGATAGGTAGGTAGGTAGATTGATAGATAGAGATAGGTAGGTAGGTAGATAGATAGATAGATAGAGATAGGTGGTAGGTAGGTAGATAGATAGATAGAGATAGGTAGGTAGGTAGGTAGATAGATACAGATAGGTAGGTAGGTAGATAGATAGATACAGATAGGTAGGTAGGTAGATTGATAGATAGAGATAGGTAGGTAGGTAGGTAGATAGATAGAGATAGGTAGGTAGGTAGATAGATAGATAGAGATAGGTAGGTAGGTAGATAGATAGATACAGATAGGTAGGTAGGTAGGTAGATAGATAGAGATAGGCAGGTAGGTAGATCTATAAATACAGATAGGTGGGTAGGTAGATAGATAGATAGAGATAGGTAGGTAGGTAGATTGATAGATAGAGATAGGTAGGTAGGTAGATAGATAGATAGAGATACGTAGGTAGGTATGTAGGTAGATACAGATAGGTAGGTAGATAGATAAATACAGATAGGTGGGTAGGTAGATTGATAGATAGAGATAGGTAGGTAGATAGATTGATAGATAGAGATAGGTAGGTAGGTAGATAGATAGAGATACGTAGGTAGGTATGTAGGTAGATACAGATAGGTAGGTAGATAGATAAATACAGATAGGTGGGTAGGTAGATTGATAGATAGAGATAGGTAGGTAGGTAGGTAGATAGATAGAGATAGGTAGGTAGGTAGATTGATAGAGATAGGTAGGTAGGTAGATAGATAGATAGAGATAGGTAGGGAGGTAGATAGATAGATACAGATAGGTAGGTAGGTAGATAGATAGATACAGATAGGTAGGTAGGTAGATAGATAGATAGAGATAGGTAGGTAGGTAGATCGATAAATACAGATAGGTGGGTAGGTAGATAGATAGATAGAGATAGGTAGGTAGGTAGATTGATAGATAGAGATAGGTAGGTTGGTAGATAGATAGATAGAGATACGTATGTAGGTATGTAGGTAGATACAGATAGGTAGGTAGATAGATAAATACAGATAGGTGGGTAGGTAGATTGATAGATAGAGATAGGTAGGTAGGTAGGTAGATAGATAGAGATAGGTAGGTAGGTAGATAGATAGAGATAGGTAGGTAGGTAGATTGATAGAGATAGGTAGGTAGGTAGATAGATAGATAGAGATAGGTAGGTAGGTAGATAGATAGATACAGATAGGTAGGTAGGTAGATAGATACAGATAGGTAGGTAGGTAGATAGATAGATAGAGATAGGTAGGTAGGTAGATAGATAGATAGAGATAGGTAGGTAGGTATATTGATAGATAGAGATAGGTAGGTAGGTAGATAGATAGATACAGATAGGTAGGTAGGTAGATTGATAGATACAGATAGGTAGGTAGGTAGATAGATAGATACAGATAGGTAGGTAGGTAGATAGATAGATAGAGATAGGTAGGTAGGTAGGTAGATAGATAGAGATAGGTAGGTAGGTAGATTGATAGAGATAGGTAGGTAGGTAGATTGATACAGATAGGTAGGTAGGTAGATAGATAGATACAGATAGGTAGGTAGATAGATAGATAGAGATAGGTAGGTAGGTAGATTGATAGATAGAGATAGGTAGGTAGGTAGGTAGATAGATAGATACAGATAGGTAGGTAGGTAGATAGATAGATACAGATAGGTAGGTAGGTAGGTAGATAGATAGAGATAGGTAGGTAGGTAGATCGATAAATACAGATAGGTGGGTAGGTAGATAGATAGATAGAGATAGGTAGGTAGGTAGATTGATAGATAGAGATAGGTAGGTAGGTAGATAGATAGAGATACGTAGGTAGGTATGTAGGTAGATACAGATAGGTAGGTAGATAGATAAATACAGATAGGTGGGTAGGTAGATTGATAGATAGAGATAGGTAGGTAGGTAGATTGATAGATAGAGATAGGTAGGTAGGTAGATAGATAGATAGAGATACGTAGGTAGGTATGTAGGTAGATACAGATAGGTAGGTAGATAGATAAATACAGATAGGTGGGTAGGTAGATTGATAGATAGAGATAGGTAGATAGGTAGGTAGATAGATAGAGATAGGTAGGTAGGTAGATTGATAGAGATAGGTAGGTAGGTAGATAGATAGATAGAGATAGGTAGGGAGGTAGATAGATAGATACAGATAGGTAGGTAGGTAGATAGATAGATACAGATATGTAGGTAGGTAGATAGATAGATAGAGATAGGTAGGTAGGTAGATCGATAAATACAGATAGGTGGGTAGGTAGATAGATAGATAGAGATAGGTAGGTAGGTAGATTGATAGATAGAGATAGGTAGGTAGGTAGATAGATAGATAGAGATACGTAGGTAGGTAGGTAGGCAGATACAGATAGGTAGGTAGATAGATAAATACAGATAGGTGGGTAGGTAGATAGATAGATAGAGATAGGTAGGTAGGTAGATTGATAGATAGAGATAGGTAGATAGGTAGATAGATAGATACAGATAGGTAGGTAGGTATATTGATAGATAGAGATAGGTAGGTAGGTAGATAGATAGATACAGATAGGTAGGTAGGTAGATTGATAGATACAGATAGGTAGGTAGGTAGATAGATAGATACAGATAGGTAGGTAGGTAGATAGATAGATACAGATAGGTAGGTAGGTAGATTGATAGATAGAGATAGGTAGGTAGGTAGGTAGATAGATAGAGATAGGTAGGTAGGTAGATTGATAGAGATAGGTAGGTAGGTAGATAGATAGATAGAGATAGGTAGGTAGGTAGATAGATAGATAGAGATAGGTAGGTAGGTAGATAGATAGATACAGATAGGTAGGTAGGTAGATAGATAGATACAGATAGGTAGGTAGGTAGATAGATAGAGATAGGTAGGTAGGTAGATCGATAAATACAGATAGGTGGGTAGGTAGATAGATAGATAGAGATAGGTAGGTAGGTAGATTGATAGATAGAGATAGGTAGGTAGGTAGATAGATAGATAGAGATACGTAGGTAGGTAGGTAGGTAGATACAGATAGGTAGGTAGATAGATAAATGCAGATAGGTGGGTAGGTAGATAGATAGATAGAGATAGGTAGGTAGGTAGATTGATAGATAGAGATAGGTAGATAGGTAGATAGATAGATACAGATAGGTAGGTAGGTATATTGATAGATAGAGATAGGAAGGTAGGTAGATAGATAGATACAGATAGGTAGGTAGGTAGATTGATAGATACAGATATGTAGGTAGGTAGATAGATAGATACAGATAGGTAGGTAGGTAGATAGATAGATAGAGATAGGTAGGTAGGTAGATTGATAGATAGATAGAGATAGGTAGGTAGGTAGATAGATAGATACAGATATTTAGGTAGGTAGGTAGATAGATACAGATAGGTAGGTAGGTAGATATACAGATAGGTAGGTAGGTAGATTGATAGATAGAGATAGGTAGGTAGGTAGGTAGATAGAGATAGGTAGGTAGGTAGATTGATAGAATAGGTAGGTAGGTAGATAGATAGATAGAGATAGGTAGGTAGGTAGATAGATAGATACAGATAGGTAGGTAGGTAGATAGATAGATACAGATAGGTAGGTAGGTAGATAGATAGATAGAGATAGGTAGGTAGGTAGATTGATAGATAGAGATAGGTAGGTAGGTAGATAGATAGATAGAGATAGGTAGGTAGGTAGGTAGATAGATAGAGATAGGTAGGTAGGTAGATAGATAGATACAGATAGGTAGGTAGGTAGATAGATAGATACAGATAGGTAGGTAGGTAGATTGATAGATAGAGATAGGTAGGTAGGTAGATAGATAGATAGAGATACGTAGGTAGGTATGTAGGTAGATACAGATAGGTAGGTAGATAGATAAATACAGATAGGTGGGTAGGTAGATTGATAGATAGAGATAGGTAGGTAGGTAGGTAGATAGAGATAGGTAGGTAGGTAGATTGATAGAGATAGGTAGGTAGGTAGATAGATAGATAGATAGATAGATAGATAGAGATAGGTAGGTAGGTAGATAGATAGATAGAGATAGGTAGGTAGGTAGATAGATAGATACAGATAGGTAGGTAGGTAGATAGATAGATAGAGATAGGTAGGTAGGTAGATCGATAAATACATATAGGTGGGTAGGTAGATAGATAGATAGAGATAGGTAGGTAGGTAGATTGATAGATAGAGATAGGTAGGTAGGTAGATAGATAGATACAGATAGGTAGGTAGGTAGATTGATAGATAGAGATAGGTAGGTAGGTAGGTAGATAGATAGAGATAGGTAGGTAGGTAGATTGATAGAGATAGGTAGGTAGGTAGATAGATAGATAGAGATAGGTAGGTAGGTAGATAGATAGATACAGATAGGTAGGTAGGTAGATAGATACAGATAGGTAGGTAGGTAGATAGATAGATAGAGATAGGTAGGTAGGTAGATCGATAAATACAGATAGGTGGGTAGGTAGATAGATAGATAGAGATAGGTAGGTAGGTAGATTGATAGATAGAAATAGGTAGGTAGGTAGATAGATAGATAGAGATACGTAGGTAGGTATGTAGGTAGATACAGATAGGTAGGTAGATAGATAAATACAGATAGGTGGGTAGGTAGATTGATAGATAGAGATAGGTAGGTAGGTAGATTGATAGATAGAGATAGGTAGGTAGGTAGATTGATAGAGATAGGTAGGTAGGTAGATAGATAGATAGAGATAGGTAGGTAGGTAGATAGATAGATACAGATAGGTAGGTAGGTAGATAGATAGATACAGATAGGTAGGTAGGTAGATAGATAGATAGAGATAGGTAGGTAGGTAGATCGATAAATACAGATAGGTGGGTAGGTAGATAGATAGATAGATAGAGATAGGTAGGTAGGTAGATTGATAGATAGAGATAGGTAGGTAGGTAGATAGATAGATAGAGATACGTAGGTAGGTAGGTAGGCAGATACAGATAGGTAGGTAGATAGATAAATACAGATAGGTGGGTAGGTAGATAGATAGATAGAGATAGGTAGGTAGGTAGATTGATAGATAGAGATAGGTAGATAGGTAGATAGATAGATACAGATAGGTAGGTAGGTATATTGATAGATAGAGATAGGTAGGTAGGTAGATAGATAGATACAGATAGGTAGGTAGGTAGATTGATCGATACAGATAGGTAGGTAGGTAGATAGATAGATACAGATAGGTAGGTAGGTAGATAGATAGATACAGATAGGTAGGTAGGTAGATTGATAGATAGAGATAGGTAGGTAGGTAGGTAGATAGATAGAGATAGGTAGGTAGGTAGATTGATAGAGATAGGTAGGTAGGTAGATAGATAGATAGAGATAGGTAGGTAGGTAGATAGATAGATAGAGATAGGTAGGTAGGTAGATAGATAGATACAGATAGGTAGGTAGGTAGGTAGATAGATAGATACAGATAGGTAGGTAGGTAGATAGATAGATACAGATAGGTAGGTAGGTAGATAGATAGATAGAGATACGTAGGTAGGTATGTAGGTAGATACAGATAGGTAGGTAGATAGATAAATACAGATAGGTGGGTAGGTAGATTGATAGATAGAGATAGGTAGGTAGGTAGGTAGATAGATAGAGATAGGTAGGTAGGTAGATTGATAGAGATAGGTAGGTAGGTAGATAGATAGATAGAGATAGGTAGGTAGGTAGATAGATAGATAGATACAGATAGGTAGGTAGGTAGATAGATAGATACAGATAGGTAGGTAGGTAGATAGATAGATAGAGATAGGTAGGTAGGTAGATGGATAAATACAGATAGGTGGGTAGGTAGATAGATAGAGATAGGTAGGTAGGTAGATTGATAGATAGAGATAGGTAGGTAGGTAGATAGATAGATACAGATAGGTAGGTAGGTAGATTGATAGATAGAGATAGGTAGGTAGGTAGGTAGATAGATAGAGATAGGTAGGTAGGTAGATTGATAGAGATAGGTAGGTAGGTAGATAGATAGATAGAGATAGGTAGGTAGGTAGATAGATAGATACAGATAGGTAGGTAGATAGATAGATACAGATAGGTAGGTAGGTAGATAGATAGATAGAGATAGGTAGGTAGGTAGATAGATAGATAGAGATAGGTAGGTAGGTAGATAGATAGATAGAGATAGGTAGGTAGGTAGGTAGATAGATAGATAGATAGAGATAGGTAGGTAGGTAGGTAGATAGATACAGATATTTAGGTTGGTAGATAGATAGATACAGATAGGTAGGTAGGTAGATTGATAGATAGAGATAGGTAGGTAGGTAGGTAGATAGATAGAGATAGGTAGGTAGGTAGATTGATAGAGATAGGTAGGTAGGTGGATAGATAGATAGAGATAGGTAGGTAGGTAGATAGATAGATACAGATAGGTAGGTAGGTAGATAGATAGATACAGATAGGTAGGTAGGTAGATAGATAGATAGATAGAGATAGGTAGGTAGGTAGATCGATAAATACAGATAGGTGGGTAGGTAGATAGATAGATAGAGATAGGTAGGTAGGTAGATTGATAGATAGAGATAGGTAGGTAGTTAGATAGATAGATACGTAGGTAGGTATGTAGGTAGATACAGATAGGTAGGTAGATAGATAAATACAGATAGGTGGGTAGGTAGATTGATAGATAGAGATAGGTAGGTAGGTAGATTGATAGATAGAGATAGGTAGGTAGGTAGATAGATAGATAGAGATACGTAGGTAGGTATGTAGGTAGATACAGATAGGTAGGTAGATAGATAAATACAGATAGGTGGGTAGGTAGATTGATAGATAGAGATAGGTAGGTAGGTAGATAGATAGATACAGATAGGTAGGTAGGTAGATTGATAGATAGAGATAGGTAGGTAGGTAGGTAGATAGATAGAGATAGGTAGGTAGGTAGATTGATAGAGATAGGTAGGTAGGTAGATAGATAGATAGAGATAGGTAGGTAGGTAGATAGATAGATACAGATAGGTAGGTAGGTAAATAGATAGATAGAGATAGGTAGGTAGGTAGGTAGATAGATAGATAGAGATAGGTAGGTAGGTAGGTAGGTAGATAGATAGATAGAGATAGGTAGGTAGGTAGGTAGATAGATACAGATAGGTAGGTAGGTAGATAGATAGATACAGATAGGTAGGTAGGTAGATTGATAGATAGAGATAGGTAGGTAGGTAGGTAGATAGATAGAGATAGGTAGGTAGGTAGATTGATAGAGATAGGTAGGTAGGTAGATAGATAGATAGAGATAGGTAGGTAGGTAGATAGATAGATACAGATAGGTAGGTGGGTAGATAGATACAGATAGGTAGGTAGGTAGATAGATAGATAGAGATAGGTAGGTAGGTAGATCGATAAATACAGATAGGTGGGTAGGTAGATAGATAGATAGAGATAGGTAGGTAGGTAGATTGATAGATAGAAATAGGTAGGTAGGTAGATAGATAGATAGAGATACGTAGGTAGGTATGTAGGTAGATACAGATAGGTAGGTAGATAGTTAAATACAGATAGGTGGGTAGGTAGATTGATAGATAGAGATAGGTAGGTAGGTAGATTGATAGATAGAGATAGGTAGGTAGGTAGATAGATAGATAGAGATACGTAGGTAGGTATGTAGGTAGATACAGATAGGTAGGTAGATAGATAAATTCAGATAGGTGGGTAGGTAGATTGATAGATAGAGATAGGTAGGTAGATAGGTAGATAGACAGAGATAGGTAGGTAGGTAGATTGATAGATATAGGTAGGTAGGTAGATAGATAGATAGAGATAGGTAGGTAGGTAGATAGATAGATACAGATAGGTAGGTAGGTAGATAGATACAGATAGGTAGGTAGGTAGATAGATAGATAGAGATAGGTAGGTAGGTATGTAGGTAGATACAGATAGGTAGGTAGATAGATAAATACAGATAGGTGGGTAGGTAGATTGATAGATAGAGATAGGTAGGTAGGTAGATTGATAGATAGAGATAGGTAGGTATGTAGATAGATAGATAGAGATACGTAGGTAGGTATGTAGGTAGATACAGATAGGTAGGTAGATAGATAAATACAGATAGGTGGGTAGGTAGATTGATAGATAGAGATAGGTAGGTAGGTAGGTAGATAGATAGAGATAGGTAGGTAGGTAGATTGATAGAGATAGGTAGGTAGGTAGATCGATAGATAGAGATAGGTAGGTAGGTAGATAGATAGATACAGATAGGTAGGTAGGTAGATAGATACAGATAGGTAGGTAGGTAGATAGATAGATAGAGATAGGTAGGTAGGTAGATCGATAAATACAGATAGGTGGGTAGGTAGATAGATAGATAGAGATAGGTAGGTAGGTAGATTGATAGATAGAGATAGGTAGGTAGGTAGATAGATAGATAGAGATACGTAGGTAGGTAGGCAGATACAGATAGGTAGGAAGATAGATAAATACAGATAGGTGGGTAGGTAGATAGATAGATAGAGATAGGTAGGTAGGTAGATTGATAGATAGAGATAGGTAGATAGGTAGATAGATAGATACAGATAGGTAGGTAGGTATATTGATAGATAGAGATAGGTAGATAGGTAGATAGATAGATACAGATAGGTAGGTAGGTAGATTGATAGATACAGATAGGTAGGTAGGTAGATAGATAGATACAGATCGGTAGGTAGGTAGATAGATAGATAGATAGAGATAGGTAGGTAGGTAGATCGATAAATACAGATAGGTGGGTAGGTAGATAGATAGATAGAGATAGGTAGGTAGGTAGATTGATAGATAGAGATAGGTAGGTAGGTAGATAGATAGATACGTAGGTAGGTATGTAGGTAGATACAGATAGGTAGGTAGATAGATAAATACAGATAGGTGGGTAGGTAGATTGATAGATAGAGATAGGTAGGTAGGTAGATTGATAGAGATAGGTAGGTAGGTAGATAGATAGATAGAGATAGGTAGGTAGGTAGATAGATAGATACAGGTAGGTAGGTAGGTAGATAGATAGATACAGATAGGTAGGTAGGTAGATAGATAGATAGATAGAGATAGGTAGGTAGGTAGATCGATAAATACAGATAGGTGGGTAGGTAGATAGATAGATAGAGATAGGTAGGTAGGTAGATTGATAGATAGAGATAGGTAGGTAGGTAGATAGATAGATACGTAGGTAGGTATGTAGGTAGATACAGATAGGTAGGTAGATAGATAAATACAGATAGGTGGGTAGGTAGATTGATAGATAGAGATAGGTAGGTAGGTAGATTGATAGAGATAGGTAGGTAGGTAGATAGATAGATAGAGATAGGTAGGTAGGTAGATAGATAGATACAGATAGGTAGGTAGGTAGATAGATAGATACAGATAGGTAGGTAGGTAGATAGATAGATAGATAGATAGAGATAGGTAGGTAGGTAGATCGATAAATACAGATAGGTGGGTAGGTAGATAGATAGATAGAGATAGGTAGGTAGGTATGTAGGTAGATACAGATAGGTAGGTAGATAGATAAATACAGATAGGTGGGTAGGTAGATTGATAGATAGAGATAGGTAGGTAGGTAGATTGATAGATAGAGATAGGTAGGTATGTAGATAGATAGATAGAGATACGTAGGTAGGTATGTAGGTAGATACAGATAGGTAGGTAGATAGATAAATACAGATAGGTGGGTAGGTAGATTGATAGATAGAGATAGGTAGGTAGGTAGGTAGGTAGATAGATAGAGATAGGTAGGTAGGTAGATTGATAGAGATAGGTAGGTAGGTAGATCGATAGATAGAGATAGGTAGGTAGGTAGATAGATAGATACAGATAGGTAGGTAGGTAGATAGATAGATACAGATAGGTAGGTAGGTAGATAGATAGATAGAGATAGGTAGGTAGGTAGATCGATAAATACAGATAGGTGGGTAGGTAGATAGATAGATAGAGATAGGTAGGTAGGTAGATTGATAGATAGAGATAGGTAGGTAGGTAGATAGATAGATAGAGATACGTAGGTAGGTAGGCAGATACAGATAGGTAGGAAGATAGATAAATACAGATAGGTGGGTAGGTAGATAGATAGATAGAGATAGGTAGGTAGGTAGATTGATAGATAGAGATAGGTAGATAGGTAGATAGATAGATACAGATAGGTAGGTAGGTATATTGATAGATAGAGATAGGTAGATAGGTAGATAGATAGATACAGATAGGTAGGTAGGTAGATTGATAGATACAGATAGGTAGGTAGGTAGATAGATAGATACAGATCGGTAGGTAGGTAGATAGATAGATAGATAGAGATAGGTAGGTAGGTAGATCGATAAATACAGATAGGTGGGTAGGTAGATAGATAGATAGAGATAGGTAGGTAGGTAGATTGATAGATAGAGATAGGTAGGTAGGTAGATAGATAGATACGTAGGTAGGTATGTAGGTAGATACAGATAGGTAGGTAGATAGATAAATACAGATAGGTGGGTAGGTAGATTGATAGATAGAGATAGGTAGGTAGGTAGATTGATAGAGATAGGTAGGTAGGTAGATAGATAGATAGAGATAGGTAGGTAGGTAGATAGATAGATACAGATAGGTAGGTAGGTAGATAGATAGATACAGATAGGTAGGTAGGTAGATAGATAGATAGATAGAGATAGGTAGGTAGGTAGATCGATAAATACAGATAGGTGGGTAGGTAGATAGATAGATAGAGATAGGTAGGTAGGTAGATTGATAGATAGAGATAGGTAGGTAGGTAGATAGATAGATACGTAGGTAGGTATGTAGGTAGATACAGATAGGTAGGTAGATAGATAAATACAGATAGGTGGGTAGGTAGATTGATAGATAGAGATAGGTAGGTAGGTAGATTGATAGAGATAGGTAGGTAGGTAGATAGATAGATAGAGATAGGTAGGTAGGTAGATAGATAGATACAGATAGGTAGGTAGGTAGATAGATAGATACAGATAGGTAGGTAGGTAGATAGATAGATAGATAGAGATAGGTAGGTAGGTAGATCGATAAATACAGATAGGTGGGTAGGTAGATAGATAGATAGAGATAGGTAGGTAGGTAGGTAGATTGATAGATAGAGATAGGTAGGTAGGTAGATAGATAGATACGTAGGTAGGTATGTAGGTAGATACAGATAGGTAGGTAGATAGATAAATACAGATAGGTGGGTAGGTAGATTGATAGATAGAGATAGGTAGGTAGGTAGATTGATAGATAGAGATAGGTAGGTAGATAGATAGATAGATAGATAGATAGATAGATAGATAGATAGATAGATAGATAGATAGATAGATAGATAGATAGATAGAGATACGTAGGTAGGTATGTAGGTAGATACAGATAGGTAGGTAGATAGATAAATACAGATAGGTGGGTAGGTAGATTGATAGATAGAGATAGGTAGGTAGGTAGATAGATAGATACAGATAGGTAGGTAGGTAGATTGATAGATAGAGATAGGTAGGTAGGTAGGTAGATAGATAGAGATAGGTAGGTAGGTAGATTGATAGAGATAGGTAGGTAGGTAGATAGATAGATAGAGATAGGTAGGTAGGTAGATAGATAGATACAGATAGGTAGCTAGGTAGATAGATAGATAGAGATAGGTAGGTAGGTAGATAGATAGATAGAGATAGGTAGGTAGGTAGGTAGATAGATAGATAGAGATAGGTAGGTAGGTAGGTAGATAGATACAGATAGGTAGCTAGGTAGATAGATAGATACAGATAGGTAGGTAGGTAGATTGATAGATAGAGATAGGTAGGTAGGTAGGTAGATAGATAGAGATAGGTAGGTAGGTAGATTGATAGAGATAGGTAGGTAGGTAGATAGATAGATAGAGATAGGTAGGTAGGTAGATAGATAGATACAGATAGGTAGGTAGGTAGATAGATACAGATAGGTAGGTAGGTAGATAGATAGATAGAGATAGGTAGGTAGGTAGATCGATAAATACAGATAGGTGGGTAGGTAGATAGATAGATAGAGATAGGTAGGTAGGTAGATTGATAGATAGAAATAGGTAGGTAGGTAGATAGATAGAGATACGTAGGTAGGTATGTAGGTAGATACAGATAGGTAGGTAGATAGATAAATACAGATAGGTGGGTAGGTAGATTGATAGATAGAGATAGGTAGGTAGGTAGATTGATAGATAGAGATAGGTAGGTAGGTAGATAGATAGATAGAGATACGTAGGTAGGTATGTAGGTAGATACAGATAGGTAGGTAGATAGATAAATTCAGATAGGTGGGTAGGTAGAATTATAGATAGAGATAGGTAGGTAGGTAGGTAGATAGACAGAGATAGGTAGGTAGGTAGATTGATAGATATAGGTAGGTAGGTAGATAGATAGATAGAGATAGGTAGGTAGGTAGATAGATAGATACAGATAGGTAGGTAGGTAGATAGATACAGATAGGTAGGTAGGTAGATAGATAGATAGAGATAGGTAGGTAGGTAGATCGATAAATACAGATAGGTGGGTAGGTAGATAGATAGATAGAGATAGGTAGGTAGGTAGATTGATAGATAGAGATAGGTAGGTAGGTAGATTGATAGATAGAGATAGGTAGATAGGTAGATAGATAGATACAGATAGGTAGGTAGGTATATTGATAGATAGAGATAGGTAGGTAGGTAGATAGATAGATACAGATAGGTAGGTAGGTAGATTGATAGATACAGATAGGTAGGTAGGTAGATAGATAGATACAGATAGGTAGGTAGGTAGATAGATAGATACAGATAGGTAGGTAGGTAGATTGATAGATAGAGATAGGTAGGTAGGTAGGTAGATAGATAGAGATAGGTAGGTAGGTAGATTGATAGAGATAGGTAGGTAGGTAGATAGATAGATAGAGATAGGTAGGTAGGTAGATAGATAGATAGAGATAGGTAGGTAGGTAGATAGATAGATACAGATAGGTAGGTAGGTAGATAGATAGATACAGATAGGTAGGTAGGTAGATTGATAGATAGAGATAGGTAGGTAGGTAGATAGATAGATAGAGATACGTAGGTAGGTATGTAGGTAGATACAGATAGGTAGGTAGATAGATAAATACAGATAGGTGCGTAGGTAGATTGATAGATAGAGATAGGTAGGTAGGTAGGTAGATAGATAGAGATAGGTAGGTAGGTAGATTGATAGAGATAGGTAGGTAGATAGATAGATAGAGATAGGTAGGTAGGTAGATAGATAGATACAGATAGGTAGGTAGGTAGATAGATAGATACAGATAGATAGGTAGGTAGATAGATAGATAGAGATAGGTAGGTAGGTAGATCGATAAATACAGATAGGTGGGTAGGTAGATAGATAGATAGAGATAGGTAGGTAGGTAGATTGATAGATAGAGGTAGGTAGGTAGGTAGATAGATAGATACAGATAGGTAGGTAGGTAGATTGATAGATAGAGATAGGTAGGTAGGTAGGTAGATAGATAAAGATAGGTAGGTAGGTAGATTGATAGAGATAGGTAGGTAGGTAGATAGATAGATAGAGATAGGTAGGTAGGTAGATAGATAGATAGAGATAGGTAGGTAGGTAGATAGATAGATACAGATAGGTAGGTAGGTAGATAGATAGATAGAGATAGGTAGGTAGGTAGATAGATAGATAGAGATAGGTAGGTAGGTAGATTGATAGATAGAGATAGGTAGGTAGGCAGATAGATAGATAGAGATAGGTAGGTAGGTAGATAGATAGATACAGATAGGTAGGTAGGTAGATTGATAGATAGAGATAGGTAGGTAGGTAGGTAGATAGATAGAGATAGGTAGGTAGGTAGATTGATAGAGATAGGTAGGTAGGTAGATAGATAGATACAGATAGGTAGGTAGGTAGATAGATAGATACAGATAGGTAGGTAGGTAGATAGATAGATAGAGATAGGTAGGTAGGTAGATCGATAAATACAGATAGGTGGGTAGGTAGATAGATAGATAGAGATAGGTAGGTAGGTAGATTGATAGATAGAGATAGGTAGGTAGGTAGATAGATAGATAGATAGAGATACGTAGGTAGGTATGTAGGTAGATACAGATAGGTAGGTAGATAGATAAATACAGATAGGTGGGTAGGTAGATTGATAGATATAGATAGGTAGGTAGGTAGATTGATAGATAGAGATAGGTAGGTAGGTAGATAGATAGATAGAGATACGTAGGTAGGTATGTAGGTAGATACAGATAGGTAGGTAGATAGATAAATACAGATAGGTGGGTAGGTAGATTGATCGATAGAGATAGGTAGGTAGGTAGGTAGATAGATAGAGATAGGTAGGTAGGTAGATTGATAGAGATAGGTAGGTAGGTAGATAGATAGATAGAGATAGGTAGGTAGGTAGATAGATAGATACAGATAGGTAGGTAGGTACATAGATAGATACAGATAGGTAGGTAGGTAGATAGATAGATAGAGATAGGTAGGTAGGTAGATCGATAAATACAGATAGGTGGGTAGGTAGATAGATAGATAGAGATAGGTAGGTAGGTAGATTGATAGATAGAGATAGGTAGGTAGGTAGATAGATATATAGAGATACGTAGGTAGGTAGGTAGGCAGATACAGATAGGTAGGTAGATAGATAAATACAGATAGGTGGGTAGGTAGATAGATAGATAGAGATAGGTAGGTAGGTAGATTGATAGATAGAGATAGATAGATAGGTAGATAGATAGATACAGATAGGTAGGTAGGTATATTGATAGATAGAGATAGGTAGGGAGGTAGATAGATAGATACAGATAGGTAGGTAGGTAGATTGATAGATACAGATAGGTAGGTAGGTAGATAGATAGATACAGATAGGTAGGTAGGTAGATAGATAGATACAGATAGGTAGGTAGGTAGATTGATAGATAGAGATAGGTAGGTAGGTAGGTAGATAAATAGAGATAGGTAGGTAGGTAGATTGATAGAGATAGGTAGGTAGGTAGATAGATAGATAGAGATAGGTAGGTAGGTAGATAGATAGATACAGATAGGTAGGTAGGTAGATAGATAGATACAGATAGGTAGGTAGGTAGATAGATAGATAGAGATAGGTAGGTAGGTAGATCGATAAATACAGATAGGTGGGTAGGTAGATAGATAGATAGAGATAGGTAGGTAGGTAGATTGATAGATAGAGATAGGTAGGTAGGTAGATAGATAGATACAGATAGGTAGGTAGGTAGATTGATAGATAGAGATAGGTAGGTAGGTAGATAGATAGAGATAGGTAGGTAGGTAGATTGATAGAGATAGGTAGGTAGGTAGATAGATAGATAGAGATAGGTAGGTAGGTAGGTAGGTAGATAGATAGATAGAGATAGGTAGGTAGGTAGGTAGGTAGATAGATACAGATAGGTAGGTAGGTAGATAGATAGATACAGATAGGTAGGTAGGTAGATTGATAGATAGAGATAGGTAGGTAGGTAGGTAGATAAATAGAGATAGGTAGGTAGGTAGATTGATAGAGATAGGTAGGTAGGTAGATAGATAGATAGAGATAGGTAGGTAGGTAGATAGATAGATACAGATAGGTAGGTAGGTAGATAGATAGATACAGATAGGTAGGTAGGTAGATAGATAGATAGAGATAGGTAGGTAGGTAGATCGATAAATACAGATAGGTGGGTAGGTAGATAGATAGATAGAGATAGGTAGGTAGGTAGATTGATAGATAGAGATAGGTAGGTAGGTAGATAGATAGATAGAGATACGTAGGTAGGTATGTAGGTAGATACAGATAGGTAGGTAGATAGATAAATACAGATAGGTGGGTAGGTAGATTGATAGATATAGATAGGTAGGTAGGTAGATTGATAGATAGAGATAGGTAGGTAGGTAGATAGATAGATAGAGATACGTAGGTAGGTATGTAGGTAGATACAGATAGGTAGGTAGATAGATAAATACAGATAGGTGGGTAGGTAGATTGATAGATAGAGATAGATAGGTAGGTAGGTAGATAGATAGAGATAGGTAGGTAGGTAGATTGATAGAGATAGGTAGGTAGGTAGATAGATAGAGATAGGTAGGTAGGTAGATAGATAGATACAGATAGGTAGGTAGGTAGATAGATAGATACAGATAGGTAGGTAGGTAGATAGATAGATAGAGATAGGTAGGTAGGTAGATCGATAAATACAGATAGGTGGGTAGGTAGATAGATAGATAGAGATAGGTAGGTAGGTAGATTGATAGATAGAGATAGGTAGGTAGGTAGATAGATAGATAGAGATACGTAGGTAGGTAGGTAGGCAGATACAGATAGGTAGGTAGATAGATAAATACAGATAGGTGGGTAGGTAGATAGATAGATAGAGATAGGTAGGTAGGTAGATAGATAGATACAGATAGGTAGGTAGGTAGGTAGATAGATACAGATAGGTAGGTAGGTAGATAGATAGATAGAGATAGGTAGGTAGGTAGATTGATAGATAGAGATAGGTAGGTAGGTAGATAGATAGATACAGATAGGTAGGTAGGTAGGTAGATAGATACAGATAGGTAGGTAGGTAGATAGATAGATACAGATAGGTAGGTAGGTAGATTGATAGATAGAGATAGGTAGGTAGGTAGGTAGATAGATAGAGATAGGTAGGTAGGTAGATTGATAGAGATAGGTAGGTAGGTAGATAGATAGATAGAGATAGGTAGGTAGATAGATAGATACAGATAGCTAGGTAGGTAGATAGATAGATACAGATAGGTAGGTAGGTAGATAGATAGATAGAGATATGTAGGTAGGTAGATAGATAGATAGAGATAGGTAGGTAGGTAGATTGATAGATAGAGATAGGTAGGTAGGTAGGTAGATAGATAGAGATAGGTAGGTAGGTAGGTAGATAGATAGAGATAGGTAGGTAGGTAGGTAGATAGATACAGATAGGTAGGTAGGTAGATAGATAGATAGAGATAGGTAGGTAGGTAGGTAGATAGATAGAGATAGGTAGGTAGATAGATAGATAGATAGAGATAGGTAGGTAGGTAGATAGATAGATAGAGATAGGTAGGTAGGTAGATATATAGATACAGATATGTAGGTAGGTAGATAGATAGATAGAGATAGGTAGGTAGGTAGATTGATAGATAGAGATAGGTAGGTAGGTAGATAGATAGATACAGATAGGTAGGTAGATAGATTGATAGACAGAGATAGGTAGGTAGGTAGATAGATACAGATAGGTAGGTAGGTAGATTGATAGATAGAGATAGATAGGTAGGTAGGTAGATAGAGATAGGTAGGTAGGTAGATATATAGATACAGATATGTAGGTAGATAGATAAATACAGATAGGTGGGTAGGTAGATAGATAGATAGAGATAGGTAGGTAGTTAGGTAGATTGATAGATACAGATAGGTAGGTAGGTAGGTAGATAGATAGAGATAGGTAGGTAGGTAGATTGATAGAGATAGGTAGGTAGGTAGATAGATAGATACAGATAGGTAGGTAGGTAGATAGATAGATACAGATAGGTAGGTAGGTAGATAGATAGATACAGATAGGTAGGTGGGTAGATATATAGATAGAGATAGGTAGGTAGGTAGATTGATAGATACAGATAGGTAGGTAGGTAGCTAGATAGATAGAGATAGGTAGGTAGGTAGATAGATAGAGATAGGTAGGTAGCTAGATAGATAGATAGAGATAGGTAGGTAGGTAGATAGATAGATACAGATAGGTAAGTAGGTAGATTGATAGATAGAGATAGGTAGGTAGGTAGGTAGATAGATAGAGATAGGTAGGTAGGTAGATTGATAGAGATAGGTAGGTAGGTAGATATATAGATAGAGATAGGTAGGTAGGTAGATAGATAGATACAGATAGGTAGGTAGGTAGATAGATAGATACAGATAGGTAGGTAGGTAGATATATAGATAGAGATAGGTAGGTAGGTAGATTGATAGATACAGATAGGTAGGTAGGTAGATAGATAGATAGATAGAGATAGGTAGGTAGGTAGATAGATAGATAGAGATAGGTAGGTAGGTAGATAGATAGATAGAGATAGGTAGGTAGGTAGATAGATAGATACAGATAGGTAGGTAGGTAGATAGATAGATACAGATAGGTAGGTAGGTAGATTGATAGATAGAGATAGGTAGGTAGGTAGGTAGATAGATAGAGATAGGTTGGTAGGTAGATTGATAGAGATTGGTAGGTAGGTAGGGAGATAGATAGAGATAGGTAGGTAGGTAGATTGATAGATACAGATAGGTAGGTAGGTAGATAGATAGATACAGATAGGTAGGTAGGTAGATTGATAGATAGAGATAGGTAGATAGGTAGGTAGATAGATAGAGATAGGTAGGTAGGTAGATTGATAGAGATAGCTAGGTAGGTAGAAAGATAGATAGAGATAGGTAGGTAGGTAGATAGATAGATAGAGATAGGTAGGTAGGTAGATTGATAGAGATAGGTAGGTAGGTAGATAGATAGATACATTTAGGTAGGTAGGTAGGTAGATAGATACAGATAGGTAGGTAGGTAGATAGATAGATACAGATAGGTAGGTAGGTAGATTGATAGATAGAGATAGGTAGGAAGGTAGGTAGATAGATAGAGATAGGTAGGTAGGTAGATTGATAGAGATAGGTAGGTAGGTAGATAGATAGATAGAGATAGGTAGGTAGGTAGATTGATAGATAGAGATAGGTAGGTAGATAGATAGAGATAGGTAGGTAGGTAGATTGATAGATACAGATAGGTAGGTAGGTAGATAGATAGATAGAGATAGGTAGGTAGATAGATAAATAGAGATAGGTAGGTGGTAGATTGATAGATAGAGATTGGTAGGTAGGTAGATAGATAGATAGAGATAGGTAGGTAGGTAGGTAGATAGATAGAGATAGGTAGGTAGGTAGATAGATAGATACAGATAGGTAGGTAGGTAGATAGATAGATAGAGATAGGTAGGTAGGTAGGTAGATAGATAGAGATAGTGTAAGGACCCACCCCACTTTGCATCTTAAGAAGACAGAACTCTTGGAATAGTTCTTCCAACAGGAATCCTTTATTAAGAGAAAATGGTTGCAGGCATGCTAGACAGGACTTGGGGTCCAAGCTCTCCCATTCAAGGTTTTAAGGGGTTCCCCAGTAGTCCCACCCAATCAACCCCCCTTCCAGTGATAGTTTCAAGTATCACAATTCCACCCCGTTTCTTCTTTCTTCCGTCTGGATGGAGACTTCAGATAACTACATGAAAGGCAAATACTCTTCTTTGTTAATGCTAATGTTCTCTGGTGCTAACGCTTTGAGGTTACAATAGGTTACAATAAACACACATTCAGCATTCAGCTCTTTGAAGTCTACTGAAGGAAGTGAGGGCCATAAAGCCCCTTTGTTCTCCCCCTTCTCTCCCTCTTATGGCAGAATCCAAAGAAGGCAGAATTGGGAGTTTCTATATTTGATAATTAAAGATGAAATATGATTGGATTCTGACATCCGGCCCCTCTTAAAAATAAGAGAGATCCACCTGAAAGAAAACACAAGTATAAAATTTTGTCAGGCTTGTTAGGATACTCTGTGTGAAACTTCTTCAATAGCTTCGGGGCTCTGACATGACGTTTATGGACCCACTCATTTTGTGAGGGAGGGAGGTGTTTCCAGGCAACTAGGTACTGAGTTGCTCCATGATATCTCCTAGAGTCAAGGACTTCCTTTATTTCGAAGTGTTGTTCACCCTCCACCATGATTGGAGGTGGTGGGGGGGGATTTTTGGCCGTAGAGGTGACTGATGCTCTCTTTTCAGCAAGCTGCAATGAAAAATTGGGTGTATTTGCCTGAGATTTTTGGGTAATTCTAATTCTACTGTTACTGGATTTATGATTCTTTTAATTGGAAAAGGTCCTATGTATTTTGGTCCAAGTTTTTTACAGGGCTGTAGGGACTTTAGGTATTTTGTAGATAAGTACACCATTTCTCCTATAATGAATGGTGTAGGCTCAACCCTTTTTTTATCAGCTTGTGTTTTGTAAGCCTGCCTAGCTTCATCTAGTGCTTTTCTGACTATTGGCCAGGTGTTTTGTAATTTTTCCATCCATTCTTTCAGCGAGGGGATCGTTGGTTCGTTTGGGGTTAATTCTGGCATGGGGTTGAAACTTTGACCGGTGGCTATTTGAAAAGGAGTGTAACCTGTGCTGGAGTGGACTGCATTATTGTAGGCAACTTCTGCAAAAGGGAGTAAGTCCGCCCACTCGGTCTGCTGGAAACTAAGAAAACATCTTAAATATTGCTTAAGTACTGAGTTCATTTTTTCAGCCCCCCCATTTCCTTGAGGGTGGTGGCTAGATGTCAGTCCCTGAGTGATTCCTAAGAGGGATAAAAATTCCTTCCAAAATGCAGACGTAAATTGCACCCCCCTGTCAGAGATGATGCGTTGGGGTGCCCCATGCAATCTGTAAATGTGTTGGATGAAAAGTTTTGCTAAGGCTTTTGCAGTGGGAATCTTTTGGCAAGGGATAAAGTGCACCTGTTTGGAAAACAAGTCCGTGACCGTCCAGACCACAGTATTCCCATTGCTTTCTGGCAATTCCACTATAAAATCCATGGCTATTTCTCTCCAGGGGGCTGAGGGACTTGCCACTGTTTGCAATAGTCCTGGCACTTTCCCTTGCAACCTCTTTGCCGTGGCACATTTTGGACAACTGGCTATATAACTTTCAATGTCCTTTTTCATGGATGGCCACCAAAATTGCCGTTTAATTAAATGTAAAGTTTTTACAAATCCAAAATGCCCTGCTGATTTTGTGTCATGGCAAAGGTGCATGAAAATTACTCTTTGAGTTGTTGGTATATATAACTTTTCCCCTATCCAAGGCAACCCGTCTCTCATTGTGCACACATTTTTGTTTTTCTGGAACCAATCATCTGTTTCCAAACTTTTTCTGAATTCAATTCCAGTTTGGCTGTCCAGTTGTGGTTTTAATTTGGCTTGGGTTCTTGTGGTTACTGGTGCTGCCAGTTGTGACTCTGCCATTATTGGTCTAGAGTCTGTGGTTCGTGCGCTGTTATATTGGGGCATGCGAGATAGTGCATCTGCCAGGAAGTTCTTTCTTCCTGGTAAATGTTTGAGCTTAAATTGGAATTGGTGAAAATGCTGGGACCAGCGGGCTTGTTTGGGATTGAGTTTCCTGGAAGTTTTCAGGGCTTCCAAATTTTTGTGATCAGTCCACACCTGGAAGGGGATTTTGTTGCCTTCCAGGAACTGTCGCCATGTGAGTAATGCCCAACGTATCCCATAAGCCTCCTTCTCCCATAGGGGCCAGCGCTGTTCTGTTTCCGTGAGTTTCTTGGATGTATATGCACAGGGTTGCAATACTGCATCATCATTTTCTTGTAATAGCACAGCCCCCACTGCCACATCACTTGCATCTGCCTGTATTATGAAGGGCTTGTCCATGTCTGGGTGCCTTAGTACTGGTTCGGCAGAAAAAAGTCTCTTTAGTCTCTCAAACGCTGCTTGGCACTCCATTGTCCATGTTAGTGGCTGGCTAGGTTTTACTGAGGATGTTCCCTTCGTTTTTAGTAAGTTAGTGAGGGGCAAGGCTATCTGTGCAAATGAGGGGATGAATTGGCGGTAAAAATTTGCAAAGCCCAGGAAACTTTGTAGTTGCTTTCTTGTGCGGGGTGGTGCCCATTCTAATACTGCTCTGACCTTCTCTGGGTCCATTTCAATGCCCTGTGGGGATATGCGATAGCCTAGGTAGTCTATCCTTTCCTGGTGGAATTCGCATTTTGAGAGTTTGGCATATAGGTGAGCGGCTCGCAGCTTCTTTAAAACCGCTCTGACAAGTTTGACGTGTTCTTCTTTTGTTTCGGTAAAGATAAGAATGTCGTCCAAGTAAACAAGGACCCCCTTAAACAGGTGCTCCCTTAGAACGTCATTGATTAATTGCATAAAGACTGCAGGGCCCCCTTGTAATCCAAATGGCAAGACTTTGAATTGATAGCACCCCATGGGGCAGTTAAATGCAGTCTTCCATTTGTCCCCTTCCTTGATTCTCACGCGATAGTAAGCTTCCCTTAAGTCTAGTTTAGAAAAAATTTTCCCTTTCGATAGGTGTGACAGCATGTCTTTCATGAGGGGCAGCGGGTATAGGTTGCTTTCACTGATTGTGTTCAGGGCCCTATAATCCACGCATAAACGTAAAGAGCCATCCTTCTTCTCTCTAAAAAGGACCGGGGCAGCCACTTTAGGCTTAGCTGGTTCAATGAAACCTCTCTCCAGGTTTTTTTTTATAAATCTTTCCATTTCCTCCTTCTCCTTTGGGCTCATGGAGTATAATCTGGGTTTCGGGAGTTTTGCCCCAGGCTTGAATTCAATGGTACAGTCTGTGGGTCGGTGGGGGGGAAGCTCATTCGCCCTCTCCTCACTGAAGACTTCAGCAAGGTCCCTATATTCCTCTGGTATTTCTGTTAATCTTTTTTCCTCTCCTATGGATGCTTTTTCTATTCTTGATTCTGGTAGCCTCCCTTGGGGTTTTAAGTCCATAGGGTCCCCCTTCGGGAATTTGATTTCTGTCGTCCTCCAATTTACCCAGGGGTTCCATTTTTTCAACCATTCCATCCCTAGAATCATTGGGCATTCCATACCTGGGGTCACCACAAACGTTAAGTCCTCTTCATGGTTGCCCAGGGAGAGGTGTATTGGCAGAGTGGCTAGGGTAGCTGGCACCCCCCCTGCTATGGATCCATCTAGCTGGCCAAATGAGATTGGTTGTTCCAGTCTCCTGGATGGGATGCCCAGATTCCCCACTAGTGTTGGGCTAATGAGGCAGCGGGTGCAGCCAGAGTCTATTAAGGCTTTCACCTTCACAGCTTCGGGCATGGGGGGGATTAATATAGTCACTGTTTTGAAGATGGGTGTGATGCGTCCACTTACCAGGGGTTCGCCTTCCGAGCTGTCATCTGAGGCATCCACCGTCCCTGTGGTGTAGGCTGGAGTTCTTTCCCCTTGGTGAGCAGAGGTGGGGGTTTCTGCAATTTCCATCATTTTCATGGCTGTTTCTTTTGGCTTAGCTGAATACCCTCTGGGTTTGTTGATTGGGGATCTGTCTGGGTTGTGCTGGGGGGCCTTTGAGCGGCATTCTACAGCTCGATGCCCTTCTCTTCCGCACTTGAAACACCCCATCTGCTTCTTGGCTGTATCCGATGATTTCACCGGTTGGTGTGTCAGCTCAGGCGGGGGGCGGCTCCATTGTTTTCCTCGGCGATGCCTCTTCAATATATCGATCTCTGCTTCCTCTGCCAAGACGTACCATTCCTCAAGTCGATGTGGGTCTCCTCGGGGCAGGCAAGCATCATATAGATCATAGTTTAGTCCGTCTTTGAAACGGCCAAGGAGGATGTCTTCTGGCCAATTCAGTTTGCTGGCAATGGCCCGGAATTCTTGTGTATACTCAGCCACTGGGCGTTTGCCCTGCCTCATCGTTGTTATTCTTTCACGGGCTTTGCGATCAGCCAGGGGGTCTTCAAATCGTCTTCTCAAAGAGGACATGAAACGGTTGAAGTTACTGAGTTCTGGGGCATTGGAGTCATGCAGGTTCACCACCCAATCTGCAGCTGGTCCATCCAGGGCAGATTGCACGATCCGGATGCGGGCTTTGTCGCTGGGGATGTCCTGCCCATATTCCTCCATGTAGCTGAGGACTTGGGTTAGGAAAAACCCCAAGCGTGTTGGCTCCCCTTTGAATTTCACCTCCAACAGTGGACGTCTTGGAATGGATCGGTGCCTCCATTGTGGGTGGTAGTGTCTTCCGTCCAGATTTCCATCTTGGGTCCGGTAGGGGGTGGGAGCTCCTGGATCAGTAAATGTCCCTGGGGTTGCAGGTTCCACGTCCCCCTCGGTGTCTCTCCCTTTGTGGCTCCAGGAATTGGGGCGGGCGTAGGGCTCAGGAATCTCCTCTCCTAGGGAGCTGAGAGTTCTCTTCATCAGGTCAATAGCTTTCTCTAGGATCCAGTCTGAGTACGGCATACAGCTTCCTCCCTCTTCACTTGCGTGCAGGGATTTCTCCATCTCCTGCTTCCATTCTGGTTGCTTGGTCCCCCGTCTCAGGGTCACTTTTCTTGATTCCTTTCCCCACTCGCTTTTCTTTCCAATGCCCATCGACCAGCGAGGCTTGTGGTCCTGTGTCTCCACCACTTCTTCTTCTGAGAAATCTGGCCTCTCGGATCCCAACATCTGGCAAGGTTCCAACTGGGTCAGCGGCTCTCTTTCCAGGGAGTTTTCTCCCTCTCTTGCTTCGTTGTCTGACATGGTAAATTTTTGCAAAATCCCCCGGCAAGGGTCTACCTTCCAGGTGGATTAATTTTGCAAGTCCTGTCTAATGTAAGGACCCACCCCACTTTGCATCTTAAGAAGACAGAACTCTTGGAATAGTTCTTCCAACAGGAATCCTTTATTAAGAGAAAATGGTTGCAGGCATGCTAGACAGGACTTGGGGTCCAAGCTCTCCCATTCAAGGTTTTAAGGGGTTCCCCAGTAGTCCCAACCAATCAACCCCCCTTCCAGTGATAGTTTCAAGTATCACAATTCCACCCCGTTTCTTCTTTCTTCCGTCTGGATGGAGACTTCAGATAACTACATGAAAGGCAAATACTCTTCTTTGTTAATGCTAATGTTCTCTGGTGCTAACGCTTTGAGGTTACAATAGGTTACAATAAACACACATTCAGCATTCAGCTCTTTGAAGTCTACTGAAGGAAGTGAGGGCCATAAAGCCCCTTTGTTCTCCCCCTTCTCTCCCTCTTATGGCAGAATCCAAAGAAGGCAGAATTGGGAGTTTCTATATTTGATAATTAAAGATGAAATATGATTGGATTCTGACAGATAGGTAGGTAGATAGATAGATAGACAGATAGAGATAGGTAGGTAGGTTGATAGATAGATATAGATAGGTAGGTAGGTAGATATATAGATACAGATATGTAGGTAGGTAGATAGATAGATAGATAGAGATAGGTAGGTAGGTAGATAGATAGATACAGATAGGTAGGTAGGTAGATAGATAGATACAGATAGGTAGGTAGGTAGATAGATAGATAGAGATAGGTAGGTAGGCAGATCGATAAATACAGATAGGTGGGTAGGTAGATAGATAGATAGAGATAGGTAGGTAGGTAGATTGATAGATAGAGATAGGTAGGTAGGTAGATAGATAGATAGAGATACGTAGGTAGGTAGGTAGGCAGATACAGATAGGTAGGTAGATAGATAAATACAGATAGGTGGGTAGGTAGACAGATAGATAGAGATAGGTAGGTAGGTAGATTGATAGATAGAGATAGGTAGATAGGTAGATAGATAGATACAGATAGGTAGGTAGGTATATTGATAGATAGAGATAGGTAGGTAGGTAGATTGATAGATACAGATAGGTAGGTAGGTAGATAGATAGATACAGATAGGTAGGTAGGTAGATAGATAGATACAGATAGGTAGGTAGGTAGATTGATAGATAGAGATAGGTAGGTAGGTAGATAGATAGAGATAGGTAGGTAGGTAGATTGATAGAGATAGGTAGGTAGGTAGATAGATAGATAGAGATAGGTAGGTAGGTAGATAGATAGATAGAGATAGGTAGGTAGGTAGATAGATAGATTCAGATAGGTAGGTAGGTAGATAGATAGATAGAGATAGGTAGGTAGGTAGATCGATAAATACAGATAGGTGGGTAGGTAGATAGATAGATAGAGATAGGTAGGTAGGTAGATTGATAGATAGAGATAGGTAGGTAGGTAGGTAGATAGATAGATACAGATAGGTAGGTAGGTAGATAGATAGATAGAGATAGGTAGGTAGGTAGATTGATAGAGATAGGTAGGTAGGTAGATAGATAGATAGATAGAGATAGGTAGGTAGGTAGATAGATAGATACAGATAGCTAGGTAGGTAGATAGATAGATACAGATAGGTAGGTAGGTAGATAGATAGATAGAGATAGGTAGGTAGGTAGATAGATAGATAGAGATAGGTAGGTAGGTAGATTGATAGATAGAGATAGGTAGGTAGGTAGATAGATAGATAGAGATAGGTAGGTAGGTAGGTAGATAGATAGAGATAGGTAGGTAGGTAGATAGATAGATACAGATAGGTAGGTAGGTAGATAGATAGATAGAGATAGGTAGGTAGGTAGATAGATAGAGATAGGTAGGTAGATAGATAGATAGATAGAGATAGGTAGGTAGGTAGATAGATAGATAGAGATAGGTAGGTAGGTAGATATATAGATACAGATATGTAGGTAGGTAGATAGATAGATAGAGATAGGTAGGTAGGTAGATTGATAGATAGAGATAGGTAGGTAGGTAGATAGATAGATACAGATAGGTAGGTAGATAGATTGATAGATAGAGATAGGTAGGTAGGTAGATAGATACAGATAGGTATGTAGGTAGATTGATAGATAGAGATAGATAGGTAGGTAGGTAGATAGAGATAGGTAGGTAGGTACATATATAGATACAGATATGTAGGTAGATAGATAAATACAGATAGGTGGGTAGGTAGATAGATAGATAGAGATAGGTAGGTAGGTAGGTAGATTGATAGATAGAGATAGGTAGGTAGGTAGGTAGATAGATAGAGATAGGTAGGTAGGTAGATTGATAGAGATAGGTAGGTAGGTAGATAGATAGATACAGATAGGTAGGTAGGTAGATAGATAGATACAGATAGGTAGGTAGGTAGATAGATAGATACAGATAGGTAGGTAGGTAGATTGATAGATACAGATAGGTAGGTAGGTAGCTAGATAGATAGAGATAGGTAGGTAGGTAGATAGATAGAGATAGGTAGGTAGGTAGATAGATAGATAGAGATAGGTAGGTAGGTAGATAGATAGATACAGATAGGTAAGTAGGTAGATTGATAGATAGAGTTAGGTAGGTAGGTAGGTAGATAGATAGAGATAGGTAGGTAGGTAGATAGATAGAGATAGGTAGGTAGGTAGATTGATAGAGATAGGTAGGTAGGTAGATAGATAGATAGAGATAGGTAGGTAGGTAGATAGATAGATACAGATAGGTAGGTAGGTAGATATATAGATAGAGATAGGTAGGTAGGTAGATTGATAGATACAGATAGGTAGGTAGGTAGATAGATAGATAGAGATAGGTAGGTAGGTAGATAGATAGATAGAGATAGGTAGGTAGGTAGATAGATAGATAGAGATAGGTAGGTAGGTAGATAGATAGATATAGATAGGTAGGTAGGTAGATAGATAGATACAGATAGGTAGGTAGGTAGATTGATAGATAGAGATAGGTAGGTAGGTAGGTAGATAGATAGAGATAGGTTGGTAGGTAGATTGATAGAGATTGGTAGGTAGGTAGGGAGATAGATAGAGATAGGTAGGTAGGTAGATTGATAGATACAGATAGGTAGGTAGGTAGATAGATAGATACAGATAGGTAGGTAGGTAGATTGATAGATAGAGATAGGTAGATAGGTAGGTAGATAGATAGAGATAGGTAGGTAGGTAGATTGATAGAGATAGCTAGGTAGGTAGAAAGATAGATAGAGATAGGTAGGTAGGTAGATAGATAGATAGAGATAGGTAGGTAGGTAGATTGATAGAGATAGGTAGGTAGGTAGATAGATAGATACAGATAGGTAAGTAGGTAGATAGATACAGATAGGTAGGTAGGTAGATAGATAGATACAGATAGGTAGGTAGGTAGATTGATAGATAGAGATAGGTAGGAAGGTAGGTAGATAGATAGAGATAGGTAGGTAGGTAGATTGATAGAGATAGGTAGGTAGGTAGATAGATAGATAGAGATAGGTAGGTAGGTAGATTGATAGATAGAGATAGGTAGGTAGGTAGGTAGATAGATAGAGATAGGTAGGTAGGTAGATTAATAGATACAGATAGGTAGGTAGGTAGATAGATAGATAGAGATAGGTAGGTAGATAGATAGATAGAGATAGGTAGGTAGGTAGATTGATAGATAGAGATAGGTAGGTAGGTAGATAGATAGATAGAGATAGGTAGGTAGGTAGGTAGATAGATAGAGATAGGTAGGTAGGTAGATAGATAGATACAGATAGGTAGGTAGGTAGATATATAGATACAGATAGGTAGGTAGGTAGATAGATAGATAGAGATAGGTAGGTAGGTAGATAGATAGATAGAGATAGGTAGGTAGGTAGATTGATAGATAGAGATAGGTAGATAGGTAGATAGATAGATACAGATAGGTAGGTAGGTAGATATATAGATACAGATATGTAGGTAGGTAGATAGATAGAGATAGGTAGGTAGGTAGATTGATAGAGAGAGATAGGTAGGTAGGTAGATAGATAGATACAGATATGTAGGTAGGTACATTGATAGATAGAGATAGGTAGGTAGGTAGATAGATAGAGATAGGTAGGTAGGTAGATAGATAGATAGAGATAGGTAGGTAGGTAGATTGATAGATAGAGATAGGTAGGTAGGTAGGTAGATAGATAGAGATAGGTAGGTAGGTAGATAGATAGATACAGATAGGTAGGTAGGTAGATAGATAGATACAGATAGGTAGGTAGGTAGATTGATAGATAGAGATAGGTAGGTAGGTAGGTAGGTAGATAGATAGAGATAGGTAGGTAGGTAGATTGATAGATAGAGATAGGTAGGTAGGTAGATAGATACAGATAGGTAGGTAGATAGATTGATAGATAGAGATAGGTAGGTCAGTAGATAGATAGATAGAGATAGGTAGGTAGGTAGATAGATAGATAGAGATAGGTAGATAGGTAGATAGATAGATACAGATAGGTAGGTAGGTAGATATATAGATACAGATATGTAGGTAGATTGATCGATAGAAATAGGTAGGTAGGTAGGTAGATAGATAGAGATAGGTAGGTAGGTAGATAGATAGATAGAGATAGGTAGGTAGGTAGATAGATAGATAGAGATAGGTAGGTAGGTAGATTGATAGATAGAGATAGGTAGGTAGGTAGGTAGATAGATAGAGATAGGTAGGTAGGTAGATTGATAGATAGAGATAGGTAGGTAGGTAGATTGATAGATACAGATAGGTAGGTAGGTAGATTGATAGATAGAGATAGGTAGATAGGTAGATATATAGATACAGATAGGTAGGTAGGTAGATATATAGATACAGATATGTAGGTAGGTAGATAGATAGATAGATAGAGATATGTAGGTAGGTAGATTGATAGATACAGATAGGTAGGTAGGTAGATAGATAGATACAGATAGGTAGGTAGGTAGATTGATAGATAGAGATAGGTAGGTAGGTAGATTGATAGATAGAGATAGGTAGGTAGATAGATAGATAGAGATAGGTAGGTAGGTAGGTAGATAGATACAGATAGGTAGGTAGGTAGATAGATACAGATAGGTAGGTAGGTAGATAGATAGATAGAGATAGGTAGGTAGGTAGATTGATAGATAGTGATAGGTAGATAGGTAGATAGATAAATACAGATAGGTAGGTAGGTAGATATATAGATACAGATATGTAGGTAGGTAGATAGATAGATAGAGATAGGTAGGTAGGTAGATTGATAGATACAGATAGGTAGGTAGGTATATAGATACAGATAGGTAGGTAGGTAGATTGATAGATACAGATAGGTAGGTAGGTAGATTGATAGATAGAGATAGGTAGGTAGGTAGGTAGATAGATACAGATAGGTAGGTAGATAGATAAATACAGATAGGTGGGTAGGTAGATAGATAGATACAGATAGGTAGGTAGGTAGATTGATAGATAGAGATAGGTAGATAGGTAGATAGATAGATACAGATAGGTAGGTAGGTAGATATATAGATACAGATATGTAGGTAGGTAGATAGATAGATAGAGATAGGTAGGTAGGTAGATTGATAGATACAGATAGGTAGGTAGGTAGATAGATAGATACAGATAGGTAGGTAGGTAGATAGATAGATAGAGATAGGTAGGTAGGTAGATAGATAGATAGAGATAGGTAGGTAGGTAGGTAGATAGATACAGATAGGTAGGTAGGTAGATTGATAGATAGAGATAGGTAGGTAGGTAGGTAGATAGATAGAGATAGGTAGGTAGGTAGATTGATAGATACAGATAGGTAGGTAGGTAGATAGATAGATAGAGATAGGTAGGTAGATAGATAGATAGATAGATAGATAGATAGATAGATAGATAGAGATAGGTAGGTAGGTAGATATATAGATACAGATATGTAGGTAGGTAGATAGATAGATAGAGATAGGTAGGTAGGTAGATTGATAGATACAGATAGGTAGGTAGGTAGGTAGATAGATACAGATAGGTAGGTAGGTAGATTGATAGATACAGATAGGTAGGTAGGTAGGTAGATAGATACAGATAGGTAGGTAGGTAGATTGATAGATAGAGATAGGTAGGTAGGTAGATTGATAGATACAGATAGGTAGGTAGGTAGATTGATAGATACAGATAGGTAGGTAGGTAGATAGATAGATACAGATAGGTAGGTAGGTAGATTGATAGATAGAGATAGGTAGGTAGGTAGATTGATAGATACAGATAGGTAGGTAGGTAGATTGATAGATAGAGATAGGTAGGTAGGTAGGTAGATAGATAGAGATAGGTAGGTAGGTAGATTGATAGATACAGATAGGTAGGTAGGTAGATATATAGATACAGATAGGTAGGTAGGTAGATTGATAGATACAGATAGGTAGGTAGGTAGATAGATAGATACAGATAGGTGGGTAGGTAGATTGATAGATAGAGATAGGTAGGTAGGTAGATTGATAGATAGAGATAGGTAGGTAGGTAGATTGATAGATACAGATAGGTAGGTAGGTAGATATATAGATACAGATAGGTAGGTAGGTAGATAGATAGATAGAGATAGGTAGGTGGGTAGATTGATAGATAGAGATAGGTTGGTAGGTAGATAGATAGATAGAGATAGGTAGGTAGGTAGATAGATAGATAGAGATAGGTAGGTAGGTAGATAGATAGATAGAGATAGGTAGGTAGGTAGATAGATAGATAGAGATAGGTAGGTAGGTAGATTGATAGATAGAGATAGGTAGGTAGGTAGGTAGATAGATAGAGATAGGTAGGTAGGTAGGTAGATAGATAGAGATAGGTAGGTAGGTAGATAGATAGATAGAGATAGGTAGGTAGGTAGATTGATAGATAGAGATAGGTAGGTAGGTAGGTAGATAGATAGAGATAGGTAGGTAGGTAGATTGATAGATAGAGATAGGTAGGTAGGTAGATTGATAGATACAGATAGGTAGGTAGGTAGATTGATAGATAGAGATAGGTAGATAGGTAGATATATAGATACAGATAGGTAGGTAGGTAGATATATAGATACAGATATGTAGGTAGGTAGATAGATAGATAGATAGAGATATGTAGGTAGGTAGATTGATAGATACAGATAGGTAGGTAGGTAGATAGATAGATACAGATAGGTAGGTAGGTAGATTGATAGATAGAGATAGGTAGGTAGGTAGATTGATAGATAGAGATAGGTAGGTAGGTAGATAGATAGATAGAGATAGGTAGGTAGGTAGGTAGATAGATACAGATAGGTAGGTAGGTAGATAGATACAGATAGGTAGGTAGGTAGATAGATAGATAGAGATAGGTAGGTAGGTAGATTGATAGATAGTGATAGGTAGATAGGTAGATAGATAAATACAGATAGGTAGGTAGGTAGATATATAGATACAGATATGTAGGTAGGTAGATAGATAGATAGAGATAGGTAGGTAGGTAGATTGATAGATACAGATAGGTAGGTAGGTATATAGATACAGATAGGTAGGTAGGTAGATTGATAGATACAGATAGGTAGGTAGGTAGATTGATAGATAGAGATAGGTAGGTAGGTAGGTAGATAGATACAGATAGGTAGGTAGATAGATAAATACAGATAGGTGGGTAGGTAGATAGATAGATACAGATAGGTAGGTAGGTAGATTGATAGATAGAGATAGGTAGATAGGTAGATAGATAGATACAGATAGGTAGGTAGGTAGATATATAGATACAGATATGTAGGTAGGTAGATAGATAGATAGAGATAGGTAGGTAGGTAGATTGATAGATACAGATAGGTAGGTAGGTAGATAGATAGATACAGATAGGTAGGTAGGTAGATAGATAGATAGAGATAGGTAGGTAGGTAGATAGATAGATAGAGATAGGTAGGTAGGTAGGTAGATAGATACAGATAGGTAGGTAGGTAGATTGATAGATAGAGATAGGTAGGTAGGTAGGTAGATAGATAGAGATAGGTAGGTAGGTAGATTGATAGATACAGATAGGTAGGTAGGTAGATAGATAGATAGAGATAGGTAGGTAGATAGATAGATAGATAGATAGATAGATAGATAGAGATAGGTAGGTAGGTAGATATATAGATACAGATATGTAGGTAGGTAGATAGATAGATAGAGATAGGTAGGTAGGTAGATTGATAGATACAGATAGGTAGGTAGGTAGGTAGATAGATACAGATAGGTAGGTAGGTAGATTGATAGATACAGATAGGTAGGTAGGTAGGTAGATAGATACAGATAGGTAGGTAGGTAGATTGATAGATAGAGATAGGTAGGTAGGTAGATTGATAGATACAGATAGGTAGGTAGGTAGATTGATAGATACAGATAGGTAGGTAGGTAGATAGATAGATACAGATAGGTAGGTAGGTAGATTGATAGATAGAGATAGGTAGGTAGGTAGATTGATAGATACAGATAGGTAGGTAGGTAGATTGATAGATAGAGATAGGTAGGTAGGTAGGTAGATAGATAGAGATAGGTAGGTAGGTAGATTGATAGATACAGATAGGTAGGTAGGTAGATATATAGATACAGATAGGTAGGTAGGTAGATTGATAGATACAGATAGGTAGGTAGGTAGATATATAGATACAGATAGGTAGGTAGATAGATAGATAGAGATAGGTAGGTAGGTAGATAGATAGATAGAGATAGGTAGGTAGGTAGATTGATAGATAGAGATAGGTAGATAGGTAGATAGATAGATACAGATAGGTAGGTAGGTAGATATATAGATACAGATATGTAGGTAGGTAGATAGATAGAGATAGGTAGGTAGGTAGATTGATAGAGAGAGATAGGTAGGTAGGTAGATAGATAGATACAGATATGTAGGTAGGTACATTGATAGATAGAGATAGGTAGGTAGGTAGATAGATAGAGATAGGTAGGTAGGTAGATAGATAGATAGAGATAGGTAGGTAGGTAGATTGATAGATAGAGATAGGTAGGTAGGTAGGTAGATAGATAGAGATAGGTAGGTAGGTAGATAGATAGATACAGATAGGTAGGTAGGTAGATAGATAGATAGAGATAGGTAGGTAGGTAGATTGATAGATAGAGATAGGTAGGTAGGTAGGTAGATAGATAGAGATAGGTAGGTAGGTAGATTGATAGATAGAGATAGGTAGGTAGGTAGATAGATACAGATAGGTAGGTAGATAGATTGATAGATAGAGATAGGTAGGTAGGTAGATAGATAGATAGAGATAGGTAGGTAGGTAGATAGATAGATAGAGATAGGTAGGTAGGTAGATTGATCGATAGAAATAGGTAGGTAGGTAGGTAGATAGATAGAGATAGGTAGGTAGGTAGATAGATAGATAGAGATAGGTAGGTAGGTAGATAGATAGATAGAGATCGGTAGGTAGGTAGATTGATAGATAGAGATAGGTAGGTAGGTAGGTAGATAGATAGAGATAGGTAGGTAGGTAGATTGATAGATAGAGATAGGTAGGTAGGTAGATTGATAGATACAGATAGGTAGGTAGGTAGATTGATAGATAGAGATAGGTAGATAGGTAGATATATAGATACAGATAGGTAGGTAGGTAGATATATAGATACAGATATGTAGGTAGGTAGATAGATAGATAGATAGAGATATGTAGGTAGGTAGATTGATAGATACAGATAGGTAGGTAGGTAGATAGATAGATACAGATAGGTAGGTAGGTAGATTGATAGATAGAGATAGGTAGGTAGGTAGATTGATAGATAGAGATAGGTAGGTAGGTAGATAGATAGATAGAGATAGGTAGGTAGGTAGGTAGATAGATACAGATAGGTAGGTAGGTAGATAGATACACATAGGTAGGTAGGTAGATAGATAGATAGAGATAGGTAGGTAGGTAGATTGATAGATAGTGATAGGTAGATAGGTAGATAGATAAATACAGATAGGTAGGTAGGTAGATATATAGATACAGATATGTAGGTAGGTAGATAGATAGATAGAGATAGGTAGGTAGGTAGATTGATAGATACAGATAGGTAGGTAGGTATATAGATACAGATAGGTAGGTAGGTAGATTGATAGATACAGATAGGTAGGTAGGTAGATTGATAGATAGAGATAGGTAGGTAGGTAGGTAGATAGATACAGATAGGTAGGTAGATAGATAAATACAGATAGGTGGGTAGGTAGATAGATAGATACAGATAGGTAGGTAGGTAGATTGATAGATAGAGATAGGTAGATAGGTAGATAGATAGATACAGATAGGTAGGTAGGTAGATATATAGATACAGATATGTAGGTAGGTAGATAGATAGATAGAGATAGGTAGGTAGGTAGATTGATAGATACAGATAGGTAGGTAGGTAGATAGATAGATACAGATAGGTAGGTAGGTAGATAGATAGATAGAGATAGGTAGGTAGATAGATAGATAGATAGAGATAGGTAGGTAGGTAGGTAGATAGATACAGATAGGTAGGTAGGTAGATTGATAGATAGAGATAGGTAGGTAGGTAGGTAGATAGATAGAGATAGGTAGGTAGGTAGATTGATAGATACAGATAGGTAGGTAGGTAGATAGATAGATAGAGATAGGTAGGTAGATAGATAGATAGATAGATAGATAGATAGATAGATAGATAGATAGATAGATAGATAGATAGATAGATAGAGATAGGTAGGTAGGTAGATATATAGATACAGATATGTAGGTAGGTAGATAGATAGATAGAGATAGGTAGGTAGGTAGATTGATAGATACAGATAGGTAGGTAGGTAGGTAGGTAGATAGATACAGATAGGTAGGTAGGTAGATTGATAGATACAGATAGGTAGGTAGGTAGGTAGATAGATACAGATAGGTAGGTAGGTAGATTGATAGATAGAGATAGGTAGGTAGGTAGATTGATAGATACAGATAGGTAGGTAGGTAGATTGATAGATACAGATAGGTAGGTAGGTAGATAGATAGATACAGATAGGTAGGTAGGTAGATTGATAGATAGAGATAGGTAGGTAGGTAGATTGATAGATACAGATAGGTAGGTAGGTAGATTGATAGATAGAGATAGGTAGGTAGGTAGGTAGATAGATAGAGATAGGTAGGTAGGTAGATTGATAGATACAGATAGGTAGGTAGGTAGATATATAGATACAGATAGGTAGGTAGGTAGATTGATAGATACAGATAGGTAGGTAGGTAGATAGATAGATACAGATAGGTGGGTAGGTAGATTGATAGATAGAGATAGGTAGGTAGGTAGATTGATAGATAGAGATAGGTAGGTAGGTAGATTGATAGATACAGATAGGTAGGTAGGTAGATATATAGATACAGATAGGTAGGTAGGTAGATAGATAGATAGAGATAGGTAGGTGGGTAGATTGATAGATAGAGATAGGTTGGTAGGTAGATAGATAGATAGAGATAGGTAGGTAGGTAGATAGATAGATAGAGATAGGTAGGTAGGTAGATAGATAGATAGAGATAGGTAGGTAGGTAGATAGATAGATAGAGATAGGTAGGTAGGTAGATTGATAGATAGAGATAGGTAGGTAGGTAGGTAGATAGATAGAGATAGGTAGGTAGGTAGGTAGATAGATAGAGATAGGTAGGTAGGTAGATAGATAGATAGAGATAGGTAGGTAGGTAGATTGATAGATAGAGATAGGTAGGTAGGTAGGTAGATAGATAGAGATAGGTAGGTAGGTAGATTGATAGATAGAGATAGGTAGGTAGGTAGATTGATAGATACAGATAGGTAGGTAGGTAGATTGATAGATAGAGATAGGTAGATAGGTAGATATATAGATACAGATAGGTAGGTAGGTAGATATATAGATACAGATATGTAGGTAGGTAGATAGATAGATAGATAGAGATATGTAGGTAGGTAGATTGATAGATACAGATAGGTAGGTAGGTAGATAGATAGATACAGATAGGTAGGTAGGTAGATTGATAGATAGAGATAGGTAGGTAGGTAGATTGATAGATAGAGATAGGTAGGTAGGTAGATAGATAGATAGAGATAGGTAGGTAGGTAGGTAGATAGATACAGATAGGTAGGTAGGTAGATAGATACAGATAGGTAGGTAGGTAGATAGATAGATAGAGATAGGTAGGTAGGTAGATTGATAGATAGTGATAGGTAGATAGGTAGATAGATAAATACAGATAGGTAGGTAGGTAGATATATAGATACAGATATGTAGGTAGGTAGATAGATAGATAGAGATAGGTAGGTAGGTAGATTGATAGATACAGATAGGTAGGTAGGTATATAGATACAGATAGGTAGGTAGGTAGATTGATAGATACAGATAGGTAGGTAGGTAGATTGATAGATAGAGATAGGTAGGTAGGTAGGTAGATAGATACAGATAGGTAGGTAGATAGATAAATACAGATAGGTGGGTAGGTAGATAGATAGATACAGATAGGTAGGTAGGTAGATTGATAGATAGAGATAGGTAGATAGGTAGATAGATAGATACAGATAGGTAGGTAGGTAGATATATAGATACAGATATGTAGGTAGGTAGATAGATAGATAGAGATAGGTAGGTAGGTAGATTGATAGATACAGATAGGTAGGTAGGTAGATAGATAGATACAGATAGGTAGGTAGGTAGATAGATAGATAGAGATAGGTAGGTAGGTAGATAGATAGATAGAGATAGGTAGGTAGGTAGGTAGATAGATACAGATAGGTAGGTAGGTAGATTGATAGATAGAGATAGGTAGGTAGGTAGGTAGATAGATAGAGATAGGTAGGTAGGTAGATTGATAGATACAGATAGGTAGGTAGGTAGATAGATAGATAGAGATAGGTAGGTAGATAGATAGATAGATAGATAGATAGATAGATAGATAGATAGAGATAGGTAGGTAGGTAGATATATAGATACAGATATGTAGGTAGGTAGATAGATAGATAGAGATAGGTAGGTAGGTAGATTGATAGATACAGATAGGTAGGTAGGTAGGTAGATAGATACAGATAGGTAGGTAGGTAGATTGATAGATACAGATAGGTAGGTAGGTAGGTAGATAGATACAGATAGGTAGGTAGGTAGATTGATAGATAGAGATAGGTAGGTAGGTAGATTGATAGATACAGATAGGTAGGTAGGTAGATTGATAGATACAGATAGGTAGGTAGGTAGATAGATAGATACAGATAGGTAGGTAGGTAGATTGATAGATAGAGATAGGTAGGTAGGTAGATTGATAGATACAGATAGGTAGGTAGGTAGATTGATAGATAGAGATAGGTAGGTAGGTAGGTAGATAGATAGAGATAGGTAGGTAGGTAGATTGATAGATACAGATAGGTAGGTAGGTAGATATATAGATACAGATAGGTAGGTAGGTAGATTGATAGATACAGATAGGTAGGTAGGTAGATATATAGATACAGATAGGTAGGTAGATAGATAGATAGAGATAGGTAGGTAGGTAGATAGATAGATAGATAGAGATAGGTAGGTAGGTAGATTGATAGATAGAGATAGGTAGATAGGTAGATAGATAGATACAGATAGGTAGGTAGGTAGATATATAGATACAGATATGTAGGTAGGTAGATAGATAGAGATAGGTAGGTAGGTAGATTGATAGAGAGAGATAGGTAGGTAGGTAGATAGATAGATACAGATATGTAGGTAGGTACATTGATAGATAGAGATAGGTAGGTAGGTAGATAGATAGAGATAGGTAGGTAGGTAGATAGATAGATAGAGATAGGTAGGTAGGTAGATTGATAGATAGAGATAGGTAGGTAGGTAGGTAGATAGATAGAGATAGGTAGGTAGGTAGATAGATAGATACAGATAGGTAGGTAGGTAGATAGATAGATAGAGATAGGTAGGTAGGTAGATTGATAGATAGAGATAGGTTAGGTAGGTAGGTAGATAGATAGAGATAGGTAGGTAGGTAGATTGATAGATAGAGATAGGTAGGTAGGTAGATAGATACAGATAGGTAGGTAGATAGATTGATAGATAGAGATAGGTAGGTAGGTAGATAGATAGATAGAGATAGGTAGGTAGGTAGATAGATAGATAGAGATAGGTAGGTAGGTAGATTGATCGATAGAAATAGGTAGGTAGGTAGGTAGATAGATAGAGATAGGTAGGTAGGTAGATAGATAGATAGAGATAGGTAGGTAGGTAGATAGATAGATAGAGATCGGTAGGTAGGTAGATTGATAGATAGAGATAGGTAGGTAGGTAGGTAGATAGATAGAGATAGGTAGGTAGGTAGATTGATAGATAGAGATAGGTAGGTAGGTAGATTGATAGATACAGATAGGTAGGTAGGTAGATTGATAGATAGAGATAGGTAGATAGGTAGATATATAGATACAGATAGGTAGGTAGGTAGATATATAGATACAGATATGTAGGTAGGTAGATAGATAGATAGATAGAGATATGTAGGTAGGTAGATTGATAGATACAGATAGGTAGGTAGGTAGATAGATAGATACAGATAGGTAGGTAGGTAGATTGATAGATAGAGATAGGTAGGTAGGTAGATTGATAGATAGAGATAGGTAGGTAGGTAGATAGATAGATAGAGATAGGTAGGTAGGTAGGTAGATAGATACAGATAGGTAGGTAGGTAGATAGATACACATAGGTAGGTAGGTAGATAGATAGATAGAGATAGGTAGGTAGGTAGATTGATAGATAGTGATAGGTAGATAGGTAGATAGATAAATACAGATAGGTAGGTAGGTAGATATATAGATACAGATATGTAGGTAGGTAGATAGATAGATAGAGATAGGTAGGTAGGTAGATTGATAGATACAGATAGGTAGGTAGGTATATAGATACAGATAGGTAGGTAGGTAGATTGATAGATACAGATAGGTAGGTAGGTAGATTGATAGATAGAGATAGGTAGGTAGGTAGGTAGATAGATACAGATAGGTAGGTAGATAGATAAATACAGATAGGTGGGTAGGTAGATAGATAGATACAGATAGGTAGGTAGGTAGATTGATAGATAGAGATAGGTAGATAGGTAGATAGATAGATACAGATAGGTAGGTAGGTAGATATATAGATACAGATATGTAGGTAGGTAGATAGATAGATAGAGATAGGTAGGTAGGTAGATTGATAGATACAGATAGGTAGGTAGGTAGATAGATAGATACAGATAGGTAGGTAGGTAGATAGATAGATAGAGATAGGTAGGTAGATAGATAGATAGATAGAGATAGGTAGGTAGGTAGGTAGATAGATACAGATAGGTAGGTAGGTAGATTGATAGATAGAGATAGGTAGGTAGGTAGGTAGATAGATAGAGATAGGTAGGTAGGTAGATTGATAGATACAGATAGGTAGGTAGGTAGATAGATAGATAGAGATAGGTAGGTAGATAGATAGATAGATAGATAGATAGATAGATAGATAGATAGATAGATAGATAGATAGATAGATAGAGATAGGTAGGTAGGTAGATATATAGATACAGATATGTAGGTAGGTAGATAGATAGATAGAGATAGGTAGGTAGGTAGATTGATAGATACAGATAGGTAGGTAGGTAGGTAGGTAGATAGATACAGATAGGTAGGTAGGTAGATTGATAGATACAGATAGGTAGGTAGGTAGGTAGATAGATACAGATAGGTAGGTAGGTAGATTGATAGATAGAGATAGGTAGGTAGGTAGATTGATAGATACAGATAGGTAGGTAGGTAGATTGATAGATACAGATAGGTAGGTAGGTAGATAGATAGATACAGATAGGTAGGTAGGTAGATTGATAGATAGAGATAGGTAGGTAGGTAGATTGATAGATACAGATAGGTAGGTAGGTAGATTGATAGATAGAGATAGGTAGGTAGGTAGGTAGATAGATAGAGATAGGTAGGTAGGTAGATTGATAGATACAGATAGGTAGGTAGGTAGATATATAGATACAGATAGGTAGGTAGGTAGATTGATAGATACAGATAGGTAGGTAGGTAGATAGATAGATACAGATAGGTGGGTAGGTAGATTGATAGATAGAGATAGGTAGGTAGGTAGATTGATAGATAGAGATAGGTAGGTAGGTAGATTGATAGATACAGATAGGTAGGTAGGTAGATATATAGATACAGATAGGTAGGTAGGTAGATAGATAGATAGAGATAGGTAGGTGGGTAGATTGATAGATAGAGATAGGTTGGTAGGTAGATAGATAGATAGAGATAGGTAGGTAGGTAGATAGATAGATAGAGATAGGTAGGTAGGTAGATAGATAGATAGAGATAGGTAGGTAGGTAGATAGATAGATAGAGATAGGTAGGTAGGTAGATTGATAGATAGAGATAGGTAGGTAGGTAGGTAGATAGATAGAGATAGGTAGGTAGGTAGGTAGATAGTTAGAGATAGGTAGGTAGGTAGATAGATAGATAGAGATAGGTAGGTAGGTAGATTGATAGATAGAGATAGGTAGGTAGGTTGGTAGATAGATAGAGATAGGTAGGTAGGTAGATTGATAGATAGAGATAGGTAGGTAGTAGATTGATAGATTAAAGATAGGTAGGTAGGTAGATTGATAGATAGAGATAGGTAGGATAGGTAGATATATAGATACAGATAGGTTGGTAGGTAGATATATAGATACAGATATGTAGGTAGGTAGATAGATAGATAGATAGAGATATGGAGGTAGGTAGATTGATAGATACAGATAGGTAGGTAGGTAGATAGATAGATACAGATAGGTTGGTAATTAGAAAGGTAGATAGATAGATAGAGATAGGTAGGTAGGTTGATAGATAGATAGAGATAGGTAGGTAGGTAGATAGATTGAGAGAGATAGGTAGGTAGGGTAGGTTGATAGTTCAGATGGTAGGTAGGTGAGATGAGACAGATAGGGAGGTTGGCTAGAGTGAGTGATAGTAGGTAGGTTGGTAGGTAGTTGTTAGATTGTGTGTGTGGGAGTGGTGTGATAGTTAGTCAGTAGGTAGGGTGGGTTGTGAGATTAGTCTGTTGTGGGAGGGTGGTAGATAGATAGAGAGTGAGTGGTGGGAGGGTGTGTGAGTTGCTGAGAGGTAGGGTGGTAGAGAGTGATCTGTGTGTGTGGGTGGGAGTGGAGTGTGTCTGAGAGGGTCTGGTGGGAGTGGTGTGAGAGTGTGGTGGGTGGTGGTGTGTGTCAGTGTGGGTGGTTGTGTGTGTTTGTATGTGGGTGGGGTGGGTGTGTGTTTGTGTCATGATTGGGTGGGTGGGTGTGTGTGTGTGTGTGTGTGGGTGATGTGGGTGGTGAGTGAGTGATGTGTGGGTGGGTGGGTGTGTGTGTGTGTACTGTGTTGGTGGGTGGTGTGTGTGTGTGTGTGAGTGAGGTGGGTGGGTGTGGTGTGTGTCGTGTGGGTGGGTGGGTGAGTGTGTGTGTATGAGTGGGTGGGTGGGTGGTGTGTGTGTGTGTGAGGGTGGGTGTGTGTGTGTGTGGTGTGTGGGTGGGTGGGTGGGTGGGTGTGTGTGTGTGTGTGGGGGTGGAGTGTGGGTGTGTGTGTGTGGGTGGGTGGGTGAGCGTGTGTGTGGTGAGCAGCGGGGGGAGCGGGGGGGGTGTGTGTGTGTGAGGAGGAGCGTGAGTGAGTGAGTGAGAAGTGAGTGGTGAGTGTAGAGTGAGTTGAGAGAAGAGTAAGCGACGTCAGAGGGGGGGGGGTGAGTGAGGTGACGTGCGTGCGTGCGTAAGTAAGTGAGAGTGCGTGCGTGAGTAACGTAAGTAAGTGAGGGTGAGTGCATTGAGTAAGTCAGTAAGTGCGAGTGGTGACGTGAGTAAAGTAAGTACGTGAGAGTGAGTGAGTAGAGTAAGTAAGTAAGTGAGGGTGAGTGAGTAGTAAGTCAGTAAGTAAGTGAGAGTGAGTGATGTGAGTAAGTAGTAAGTGAGCGTGCGTGAGTGAGTAAGTAAGTCAAGTGACGGGTGAGTGAGTGGAGTAAGTAGTAAGTGAGGGTGAGTGATTGAGTAAGTCAAGTAAGTGAGAGAGAGTGAGATAGTAA
>JAKSXO010000284.1:0-25000 GCA_024509115.1 Crotalus helleri
GCCCAGTGCCCCTGTTTCAACAATGAGGAGATGATTCTCTAGAGCAGGGGTGTCAAACTCAATTTCATTGAGGGCCGCATCAGCATTGCGGTTGCCCACAGGGGGCTGGGTGGGTGTGGCCAAGGTGGGTGCGGCCTACTGGGTGGGCATGGAGTGGGTGTGGCCAGCTCTACATCGTTCACATCAAGGGTGCTTGTGGGGGCCTGGTCAGGAGTAGGACAGATCTGAGGGTCTCTGGCAGAAAGGGATGGGACCGGGGCAAGTGCCAAGGCATGGTCCACTGGAGGAGCCTCACTGTTCCTCTCAGGCTATGCAATGGGGGGGGGGGCTTATGGAGCTAAGATTGAATGCGTTTCAGCATAGATGGCCACCACAAAATTGTACATTGGCTCCCAGCCAGCCTTGGCCAGAGCCAAGGCAGTGGGGGCCGTTCCCTCACTGTTTCCAGGATGGTTTCGTGGACCACATGAAACCACTTCGCGGGCTGCATCCAGCCCCCGGGCCTTGTGTTTGACATGTCTGCTCTAGAGCAGGGGTCCCCAACCTCATGGCCCAGTGCTGGGCCACAGCCTGTTTGGAACCGGGCCGTGGAAGTGGTGGGTGAGCTGCATTTGTGAAAGTGGCATATATGTGTGTGTGCAGAACCATCTTCTCTCCCCCCCTCCACTGTCGCCATCGCCAGTCTCCCAAGCCGGAAAAGTTGAAGACCGCTGCTCAAGAGGTTTCCAACACAGTCCTCAACTTACACCCAAAACTGAGGCCAAAATTTCTGTTGCTAAACACATTTTGCCCCATTTTATGACCTTTCTTTCCACATTTCTTAAGCGAGTCACTGCAGTTGTTAAGTTAGTAACACGGTTGTTAAATGAAGCTGCCTTTCCCCCATTGATGTTGCTTATCAGAAGGTCGCAAAAGGGGATCAAATGACCCGGCACACTACAACTGTCGTAAATACATGCCAGTTGCCAAGCCTCTGAATTTTGATCATGTGACCGTGGGGATGTTGCAACGGTCATGTGAAAAACAGTCATCTCACTTTTTTCCCGTGCCATTGTAACTTTGAATGGCCACTAAACGAATGGCTGTAAGCCGAGGACTGCCTGTTAGTGAGCAACACCCAGTTTTCACAGCCAACAAGGAATCATAAGGAATGCTGGGAATTGTAGTTCAGAAACACCTGGAATGTCTTCAATCTACAGATCTGCAGCCACTCTCTAATACAGGGGTCTTCAAACTGGGCCCTTTTATGACTCGTGGACTCCAACTCTCAGAATTCCTCAGCTAGCGTGCCTGGTTGAGGAATTCTGGGAGTTGAAGTCCATGAATCATAAAAGGGCTGAGTTTGAAGACCCTTGCTCTAATATTTCAGGAAAAAAATCATCTCTTCTATGATCTTTTCTAGTTGATGTGCCTCCAGCAAGATCTTTCTTCACTTCTCCACATGATGCATCTGCTGTACAGACAGTCCTCAAATTATGACCCCAATGGGGACTAGAATTTCCATTGCTAAGCAAGGTGGCCCTGGTTGTTAAGTGAATCACTGATTGTTAAGTGAATCCATTGGTTGTTAAGTGAATCCAGCGTCTCCCATTGACTTTACTTGTTAGAAGTTGACTGGGAAGGTGGCAAGGGGTGATTATGTGACCCTAGGATGTTGCAACCATGATAAATACAAGCTGGTTGCCAAATGCTCAAATTTCGAACGCGTGAATATGAGGATGCTGCGATGGTTATAAGTGTGAGAACCGGTTATTTTTTTCAGAGCCATTGTAATTTTGAACGGGCGTTAAATGAATCATTGTAAGTCGAGGACTACCTATACTTCAAGGGTCCTCTCCACAACCAAACGAGTTTAAAAAGCAAAAGAACCATCACACAAATGCCCTTGAATTTTGCCCTAAAAATGTAACCATCAGCCGTTACATTTTTTTAGGGCAGCTAAATATAAATACGAATAGATGTTCTGCTGTCAATTACCAGGAATAACCAGGCTGACCCATTTTCATCCAGCTGCAATTTTGGAACAGTTTTCAAGAGCAATTCTCAGGATTTTATAACACTCAATCTGTTCCTAAGGAATTCCTAACGAATTTTGCAACTCGTCTTAACAGAATAACAGAGTTGGAAGGGACCTTGGAGGTCTTCTAGTCCAGCCCCCTGCTTAGGCAAGAAACCCTATATAGTATATAGCATATCAGACAAATGGTTGTTCAATCTCTTTTTAAAAATCTCCAGTCCTGGAGCACCCACAAACTCTGGACGGAAACCGTTCTACTGATTAATTGTTCTCACTGTCACGAAATTTCTCCTTAGTTCTAGGTTGATTAGCTAGTTCTTTCCTTGATGAGTTTCCATCGTTTGCTTCTTGTCCTGCCTTCAGGTGCTTTGGAGAATAGGTTGACACCACCACCCCCTTCTTTGTGTCTTGGAGACTGGAAAAAGAGAAAGCAAAATAAAATAAAATGAAATAAAAGGGGGCTTGCGTATGTGTGAAAACTTCAGGTTTGCAGCCATCTTTTACAGGATTAAAAATACCCAGCAACCGTGATTTCCATACAATTTAAACCTGGGGGATTTATGTAGCCCATTAAGTTGAAGGCTCAGAGGCCCACAGGTATCGTTCCAGGTTTTTCCCTGACCCAAACCTACCACCCCACCCCAGACTCCATATTTTATCCTTCGACTTCCTGGGTTTAAATTCACGTTAGGGCAGATAATAGATGGTAATGCTTTTTCCACCCCTCCTCATATTAATGCCATTTTTTTTTCAAGGGAACCTCTGCAAGGGAGGATGATTTACAGATGCCCTCCAAACGTTCCTTCTCCTGGGGGTTGGGAGGACAAAATCAAATAAAATTATAAAATAAAAGGGCACCCGTCACATTTTCCACCCCTGCCTCTTCCCGTTTCTGGAATAAGGTTTTCAGCAGCTTTTTAAAAAAGTATTAATAAACCGGAAATCAACACGTCAGTTAGAAGGCGAATGGTTAGCTTGAGGATTTACCAGCATAAAAAGGAGTACAGATAGTCCTCGAGTTACAACGGTTCATTTAGTGACCGTTGAAAGTTACAACGGCAATGAAAGAAAGTCACTTATGACTGTTTTTCACACTTACGACCTTTGCAGCATCCCCATGGTCACGTGATCAAAATTCAGATGCTTGGCAACTGACTTGTACTTATGACGATTGTAGTGTCCCGGGGTCCCCTTTTGTGACCTTCTGACAAACAAAGTCAAGGGGGAAGCCAGGTTCACTTAACAACCATGTTACTAGCTGAATACCTTCAGTGATTCATTTAACAACCGTAGCAAGAAAGGTCATAAAATGGGGCAAAACTCACTTAACAGCTGTCTCACTTAGCAACAGAAATTTTGGGCTCAGTTGTGGTCGTACATCGAGGAATACCTTTACAGGCATTTTAAATCTTTAATCCCATGAAGAAAAAGAATGAACCAAAAAAAAGAGAGAGAGAGAAAAAGAAAAAGAATAGATCAAGGTCAGTGATGCTTCCTATTAAAATGGTCATTGTAGAAAGTACAAAACGTTACTCTGACTATACAAGGAATGGATTAAATGACTAATTTTGATTTTTAGCAAGGTTTCGGTAACAAAACATACTCTGTTCCTGGTGAGAAATAACCTCCTGCTCCCTAACCTGGTTTGTTTCTTCATTAGCTTTTGGATACATGTAACTGCAGGTAGAGATGTGAGCTTATTGGAGAATTTTAGACAGGAATTTTTGGTGTTTTCAAAAGGGTATAATTTCAATTAGCACATTCATCTCAACATTCACAGACAGCACATACCTCAGTAAATTACCTCATATGGTGTTTTTCAACCTTGGCAACTTGAAGATGTATGGAATTCAATTCCCAGAATTCCCCAGCCAGCATGTATGGACTTACTTCAAATCCCAGAAATCCCCAGCCAGCATGCTGAATCCTAGGAACTAAAGTCCACACATCTTCAGGTTGCCAGAGTTGAGGAAACCTGCCCTAGTCAAGCAGGGGTAGGCAATCTTGGCTCTTTTATGACCCGTGGACTTCAACTCCCAGAATTCCTGAGCCAGCATGGCTCAGCATGGAAACCTCTCCCTTTCCCCTCAGCATGGCTGGCTCAGGAATTTTGGGAGTTGAAGTCCACGAGTCATTAAAGAGCCAAGGTTGCCTACCCCTGCGTAAGGAAGATAACAGCCATGAAAACTTAGCTTCTCGATATTTTTCTAGGATAATTTTCTGTAAAACAAATGTTGCAGGACTTCAGAGTCCTAAGCCTGTCTGAATTGGCAAATTTTCTGTAAAAAAAAGAGAACCTATTTTTTTTCCCAGTCTGCCTATCTGACTGCAGCCAGAATTTTTTCCCCCCATTTAAAGCATTTTAATCATAACAAGTAATTGTTCATTTGAAATTTATTTGATGACAGTTAAATGATTTGTTTAATAACTGCTACCTTTTTTTTAGAGGTTTGTGTAGAACAGCAGTTATCAACCTGTGGGTCGGGACTCCATTTGGGGCCCAATGACCATTTCACGGGGGTTGCCAAACAACGCAGTCCGCCATTTTTTCCCCCTTTTCCTTAGCTGTGCTACTCCCTCTTATTCTTTTGGCTTTTGAAAGCCAATAGAATAGACTCTCTTGAATAGAGTCTAATTCTATTGGCTTTCAAAAGCCAATAGGAATTGTCCAGGCTGTCTCTGCCCTGCTGAGCTCGCCAAAAGTCCCATTCTGCAAACGGTGCTGCAAGTTGTCTGCAGCTAAGGCGAGTTTTCTGGAAGTTTCCACCCCTCCCTGCTGAGCAACTACTAAAAATGTAAGTAAAAGAGGGCCAGGGGTGGGAGGTGGAAGGCCGGTGGGCGCAGGGAGGGTAGCTGGCGCGCGTGGGGCCTGGCGGGTGCCTTGCCTCCCTTGGGCTGGGCCAGCTGGTGGCCCAGCCGGTGGTCGGCCTGCCCCGTCGGCCTGCCCAGCATGCGCTCCAGCCACAGGAGAGGAGGCGGAGCATGCGCGCCTCCTCCTGCCCCACCCGCAGGGAAATACAGGTAGTCCTCGACTTACGACCACATGGTTGGGAATCGCGGCATTAGGAAGGTTGAGAACCACTGGTGTAGAACCTGGTGAAGGATAGACTCTAAACGCAGAGAGAGAGAGAGAGGGAGGGAGGGAGGGAGGGAGGGAGGGAGAGAGAGAAAGAGAAAGAGAGAGAGAGAGAGAATAAAATAATAAAATATGAACTCTGTATATTTGATTTAGCAGCTGGCGTGTCAACCAATAACACAGAGGCCTTAGTAGCATGGAAAAAATCAATGCTTTAAAGGTTTGGATGCCGAAAATTTTTGCTATTATATTTCTAATTGTTGATGGTTATACTGTTATGCTGTATATTTTGTTTTGTTTTTATGAGTGGGATATAAGCCATTCAGAGTCCTTTTGGCCTAACGCAGTATACAAACCCTTTATATGTCTTCATAAAACAACTAAAGCAACAATAGGCACACAAATAAATTTTACCTTTAGGTGACTAATTTTGAGTAACTCTCAGATCAGTGTTTCTCAACCTCAGCTTGCTGGGGAATTCTGGGAGTTGAAATCCACACGGTTTAAAATGGCTGAGTTTGAGAAACACTGGAATATAGAGTACTGTAGTGACACCCAACTGCATCGTGGTCTGCTTTCCAACATCATAATTAACCCAGGTTTGTTTTTTACCCCGATTTAAAGAACAAACCATACTTTGCATTGCTGGATTCCCAGATGATGCTAAAGAAAAAAATAATGAAACTTCATTTCCCCTTGATGCCCTATGCACAGCTGCACTTGTTGACAAAGGAGGCTATTTTGATGAATTTAAAAGAGAAGGTAAGTCATGAACATTTCTACATATTTTCCTAAACAGACCTGAAGTTAGTCAGAATCTGGGAAAAGAAGCCAGAAGCTAATGTGTGGCAAGTGAACAAATTTTCTCACGGATGGTTTGCAGGCGTGACGTGCCACTTTGTTACACAAATAGAAACGAAATTTTACACTGGAAATGTTTGTTCAGCTCTTCGATGAGAAATTTCATACTGGACTGTAAAATATGGTTTTGAAAACTCAGCAAAAAAATAATAATCTAAACACCATGCGCTAAACTACCCTTTGTGGGTTTTTTTTTTTATTGCTGTACAAGTATAATCTGTTTTTATTGTTTGTTCTTGAATTGCACAAAAACAAATAAAAACTGTGTGTGCTTATAGATGATTATTTCACAACCAGAGGACTAAAGTCCTCAAGACCTAAATAACTGTTAAAATTATAAATTGCTTCATCCATTCCAAAAATTCCAGTTTTTCTGAAACGACTTGTCTGCAGAAAAAGCAGAAAAAGATGACAGAGGAAAGAATAACAAATATTATTTAGCTTGTTGCAGACCATATTTATTTATTTATTAGATTGTTATCCCACCTTTATTATTTTATAAACAACTCAAAGGGGTGAACATGCTTAATGTGGTGGCACAGTATTGCAGGCTAATTCTGCTGACTGCCGACTGCCAGCAGTTCAGCAGTTCAATCTGGACCAGCTCACGGTCGACTCAGCTTTCCATCCTTCCGAGGTTGGTAAAATGAGGATCCAGATTGGTGGGGACAATATACTGACTCTGTAAACCGCTTAGAGAGCAATGTGAAGCGGTATATAAGTCTAAATAATTCTATTCTATTCTATTCTATTCTATTCTATTCTATTCTATTCTATTCTATTCTATTCTATTCTATTCTATACTAATTCTATTCTATTCTATTCTATTCTATTCTATTCTATTCTATTCTATTCTATTCTATTCTATTCTATTCTATTCTTTCATTATTCTATTCTATACTATTCTATTCTGTTCTGTTCTGTTCTATTCTATTCTTAGATCATTTCCTCCAGTTCTTCCACGAAAATGTTGCTCTAATACTGAAAGACAAGAAGAAAATGGTGATGCATGGACCCATAATCCTGCTCCCTTGAATCTCTGACTTATGAGCCTCAGGATACATGGGGCACATTTTACAGGATTCCATAAAAAACATATTTGAAAGAGTATTTTCCTGCCCAGTCCTAAAGCTACTCTTGCAAGAAGACAGAGCCATTTTTTTAAACCACGAGCCCATCTAATCAGTAAATCCCAAAATTTGAATTTCATTTTTTGCACAAAGTCTAGAAGCGATTTCCAAGTAGATTGAGAAGATAGGGTCTCTGAGGATGTGCAAACTTCCCTTGGCTTTTGTCCCCTAAATGCTTTTTCAAAAGGCAATTTTTGAATGTTTTTCCTCAAAGATGTTTTGCCTCTCCGTTCACTGGACAAGAAGCAAAACGTCTTCAAGGAAAAACAAAGGAAGTCCAGTTGCCTCTTGAAAAAGCTCTTTTCGGACAAGTGTGACCTGGATGACGGAGGATCTCCATAGACATTTAGCTGTGCACTTTGCGATGCCTCCTTCCTTCCTTTAAGGAGCATCTTTTTCAGGTCAAATCTGACGGCTGGCAGAAATCTGAGCGTCTCCAAGTCGCCTGCTTGTAGAAATTAAATGCTGCGGCCACCCACTGCTCAATCGACTTTGCCATCATGAACGCTAATCCCATTTATTCTCCTGACAACAGAGAACCTGAAGTCTGTCTAAAGGCCGCGACAGCAGTCGTGGCATTCCAATCCCTCTGCTCTGTGGACCACGGGTGCATAATGCCGGCTTGCCTTCGGCACGCGGCTTTACATAATACTAATCAATAGCATCTTAATTCAAAAAAATAAATCTTTTATGTACACCTGCTGGAGAGATTACGCCTCTGTCTGGAGTAGGCAGAAAGGCACCGCTCGTGTTGATTTGGCCTTTTTTCTCCTCCTGCTGCTCGCCTCGTCTGAATAAGAAGCGCAAAATCTATTGGGCCAGAAGGCTAGTGTAAGGACCTGCCTCAGTTGTTCCCTCAGGAACAAGTAAACTCTCGACTCCATTAAAAGAACTTCTAGTGTGAGAGAGAAAGTGGATGCAGAAAAGTCAGATGTAATCTGAAGGTCCTGCACAAAGCAAAAAGCAATTCTTCCGTTTTCCCCATCCGCTGGCAGCCAATGTGATGCCACAACATTGTTTTGAGAATGCTGAGGTGCTGCGTAGATAACAGGTCACCTTCAGGGCACGACAGCCTTGGAACCAGGCAGGAACCTGCTGGGAAAGAATCTGCTTCATCTCCAAAGACAATCCCCCTCCCTAATTCCCAAGCAGTTACAGTAAAAGCAAAAGCATGTGAAGAATGCCATAACCTTCTTCCCCCCCACCCCAACTGAATGGCAGGACACCAGCATGCTGGACCTGACAGCTATGGTAGGTTGATTTTAGAAAAACCGTGTGGGTCCAAACCTATGCAGCCCGCTGGCAGAGATGCTCCCCCCCATAGGACCCTGTAGGGCAGAGGTCCCTAACCTTTTGGGCACCAGGGACCGGTTACGTGGAGAGAAGTTTTTCCGCAGATCTGAGGGGGTGTGGTTTTGTGTGCTGCCTGCATCCTGCGGATGGAGCTTTGCTTGTTTGTGCGGCCTGGTTGCTGGCATGCCGTGGCCCGGTACTGGTCCACGGACCAGGGGTTGGGGACCCCTGCTTTAGGGCCTTATCACACATATTCGTTTGCATGAGGATGGAGGTTTAAATAGGTTTAAATAGGAGGAAGTGATGCCAAAGGATCATGGCTTATGCACTTGCGTGGACTCTCAAACGTTGCTCTGTGGTGTTCCAAAGCCTTTGACGGGATAGAAAAAGGAGCAGGGAATTGCTGAAGACAACCTGGTGAGCAGATTATTGGAAGCTAAGGACTATCTTTTTTTTGCATGTAGGTGCTACGCTTCCCCGAACCAGATACTGTGGTTTTTAAATAGCAAGTGCTGTCCTTCCTGGAACTGGGTGCTGTGATTGCAGATTGCAGACACTGCACACTGCACTGCACTTCCTGGAACCAGGTGCTGTGATATTTAGATCACAGGTGCTGCCTTTACTGGAACTGGGTGGTCTTATTTTTTTTAAGATTACAGACCCTGCACCTCTTGGAACTAGATGCTGTAATTTTATATCACAGGTGCTGCACTTCCTGAAACGAGGAGCTGTGATTTTTAGAATCAGGTGCTACCCTTGCGTGGAGGGAAATTGTATTTATTTGAGTATCTGAGAGTTATACCAGGTGGAACAATGAAGCTATGACATTGTGCAAGCAGAGACTGAGCAAAGGGGCGAGATTGTGTTTAATTAAGTCCAGCTAATGCAGCGGCTCCCAACCTTTTCTATACCCTGCCCCCCCAGGACAGTGGTGGCGAACCTATGGCACGGGTGCCAGAGGCGGCACTCAGAGCCCTCTCTGTGGGCACACGAGCTGTTGCCCCAGCCTCGCCTCCCCCGGTGACCCCCTCCTCTCCAGCAGCTCCTCTGAAGGAGAGTCGCCCCTGAGCGTGGCCCACATGGAGCAGCGCAGCCAAGGACATGGCAGCCAGGCAGTGGAGACAAGACTCTGCCCTCACGCCCCATCATGCACAGTTGATGCTGCAGAGTGTGGGCAGAGGGAGTGGCCGCCATGGTGCTGCCGGGCTGCCTGGGCGATCTGCGGCGGGCCCTGGGGGCGGTGAGTGGCCCTGCGGGCAGGTGGGATGGGGGCGGAGTGGGGGTGGGGCAGGGGGTGGAGTGGGGGCAGGGCCAGTTTTTGGGCACTTGGTCTCTAAAAGGTTCGCCATCACTGCCCTAGGACACTTCTGATGTATTTTCGCACCCCTTACAAAAGTTCAAAACGAATTATGCATATACACTGTAATTTTGAAACTTCTAAACCCAAGTTTTTGCACCCCCTGGAATATCGTCTCGCCCCCCCCTCAAGAGATGCAAGCACCCCTGGTTGGGAACCCCTGAGCTAATGGCTTAGACTTATTTATTTGTCACAGAGTTTCTACCTAAATGTCAACATCTGTATGACCTTGCTTGCTGTTGAAAAGCTAAGCAACATTCAATCTGGTGAATTTTGTTCGGAAGACTAGCAGGAGTATATATACACTGGAGCTTTTTAAGAAGAGATTGGACAATCATTTGTCTGCAATAGGGTCTCCTGCTTGAACAGGGGTTGGACTAAACCAGCAATGCTGAGGTGAAAGGGAGAGGTTTCCATGCTGAGCCATGCTGGCTCAGGAATTCTGGGAGTTGAAGTCCACGAGTCATAAAAAAGCCAAGGTTGCCTACCCCTGGTATAGGGTCTCCTGCTTGAACAGGGGTTGGACTAGACCAGGGGTCGGCAACCTTGGCTCTTTTATGACTCATGGACTTCAACTCCCAGAATTCCTGAGCCAGCCATGCTGAGGAGAAATGGAGAGGTTTCCATGCTGAGCCATGCTGGCTCAGGAATTCTGGTAGTTGAAGTCCATGAGTCATAACAGAGCTAAGGTTACCTTCCCCTGGACTAGACTAGAAGACCTCCAGGGACCCTTCCAACTCTGTTATTCTGTTATTTATATCCTAAACCCGGAAATAAAAAAAAATCCAAAAGAAAGCATGTGTAGTATTAATGCCAACAAACCTACATAGATATGTTTATTGAACTTGATTGGAAAGAGTCTTTACAAATGGGGGGAAGCAGCAGCATTCTTATTATTCAATAATTTCATTAAATAATATTAAATATTATTAATTATTTTCATTGATATTGGCTTAAAAGGCAGAAAAAAGGCCCTCTGTGTATGCTCAGGATTCTTTTGAAATATCTCAAGGGCAACAGTTCTTCCTTTCTGAGCAATTATTAGCAATTAAATTATTAATAATGTAATAGTTAAATAATTAATCTTATTAATAATACCAATAGTAATAGGCACCTTAGGTCTGCCTGAAAGAATTGGAGCACCACTTGAACCCTGTCGGCATTGACAAAATCCCCATCAGTCAGTTGCAAAAGGCAGCTTTACTCAGAACAGCTGACATTCTCAACAATACCTTTAACACAGGGGTCTTCAAACTTGGCCCTTTTATGACTTGTGGACTTCAACTCTCAGAATTCCTCAGCCAGCGTACCTGGCTGAGGAATTCTGGGAGTTGAAGTCTACAAGTCATAAAAGGGCCAAGTTTGAACGTCCCTGCTTTGACACAACCCTCAACAATACCTTTAACACAATCAAAGAACAACACCTGCATTTCCCAGGTCCTTGGGAAGGACTCGATAAGGGGACAAAAGTACCAAATTCTCTCGAAACAACCGGCTGAATTGTGCAATCAATCATGTTAATTTACACAAGAGTCTACCAGATACTGTATATGGAATACTTTATTTGGCCTAGTGTGGTTAGACACAGAAGGAATTTGTCTTCTGACTGGATTCGGTACTTTTGATATCGGAAAGATGTTGACATTGATAATGTTATCAGTGGAGTCTTTGAACTTGGGTTGTTTGTTTGCAGATGTCTCATTACTTGATTAGGTAACATCATCAAGTGCTGGTGAATATGGAGGTTGCTTCCTCTTTATATACAGTAGCTTACCCTGTCAGTGCTGGCAGAGAGATGGTTTTTGGTAGTTCTTTGATTAGGGTATTGTTTTCTGCTCAATGTTAATCTTTGCCTATCTGTAAGATATTATCCTAAGATCTTATCTCCCCATTCCAAATAATGCAGCTTTGGTACTTGAGGAGCTGCAGTTCTATCTGGTCCTATTTTGTTCCAGGGCTTCCCCAGATGTTTTGGGCATGGCACCAAGCCCACTAATCCCATCCCTACTTCTTCTTCCACATTCACTCAACCTCTTATCATTATAGTTTCCCAGTTTTCCTAGTTCTTGCTTGGGCCTTCCGTTGCTGTCAACTGCAATGATGGCAAATTACAATGGCATCATTTTCAGAAAGATATCTGGAATGGGAAGTGATTTACTATCATGCCTTAGCTCTCAGTTGTGTCAATGGTAACTGGGGGGATGGGGATGGTATATGAGCTGAAGGCACCCCTTTTAGGTCTGTTAGTATTGTGAAAGGACTTAGGGATGAGCAATTGCTTCCCTTGAGATATTTCAAAGGGATCCTGAGTATATACCCTTTTTCTTCTCTTTTTTTTTTGGTGTGCATTTTGAGTTACTTTTTGACTCCTGGCAATTGCCCACGCAAGTCCCTGCAGTTTTCTTGGCAAGTTTTTCAGGGCTGAAAGAGATGGACCAGCTCAAGGTCCCCCAGGTAACTTTGTGCCTAAGACAGGATTAGAACTCACCGTCTCCTGATGATTGGCCAAATTCACCCAGCTGGTTTCATGCCTAAGGTGGGACTAGAACTCACCGTCTCCTGGGTGATTGGCCTAAATTCACCCAGCTGGCCTTTGTGCCTAAGGCAGGACTAGAATTTACAGTCTCACAGTTTCTAGCCCAGTGTCTTTAACCACTGCCCCCAACTGCCTCTTTCCCTTTTACAGGTAGTCCTCAACTTACGACCACAATTGAGCCCAAAATTTCTCTTGCTAAACCAGACAGTGGTTCAGCGAATTTTGACCCATTTTATGACCTTTCTTGCCTCAGTTGTTAAGCGAATCACTGCAGTTGTTATGTTAGTAATATGGTTGTTAAGTGAATCTGGCTTCCCCCATTGACTTGGCTTGTCAGAAGGTCGCAAAAGGGGATCATGGGACCGTGGGACACTGCAACCATCATAAATACGAGCCAGTTGCCAAGCGTCTGAATTTTGATCATGTGACCGTGATCACGTGATCATCACCATGAGGATGCAGCAATGGTCGTAAGAGTGAAAAATGGTCACAAGTCACTTTTTTCACTGCCGTTGTAACTTTGAACAGTCACTAAATGAACTGTTGTAAGTTGAGGGCTACTTATATTCATACTTATTCCCATCTCCTGAGGGTGCCTGTGGAGGTGTGGGGGGCATGCCAATAAATGTCACAATCCCCCACGCAATGGGGACCCCACCCCTTTATTCCATGTATCATGCATAAAAAAGGCAATCTTTCCCTCAGATGGTTCATGCTGCCATCTTGCCTTTTTTGACCTCCTCCCCCTTCAGATACTTCAGCTCTTTCCCCGAAGGCCTTTTCCATTTCTCTAACACTTCGGCAAGGTAGCCAAGCTTCCATTTTTTAAAGAAAAAATGCAGCCTGGTTACCAACCAAGGATATCCTGCAGGCGGGATACAGTCTAATAAAAACACAAATAAAATTCATTGAATTGTTAGCCTAACTTCAAAGAGCTCAGCTGGAGTCCTTCCCTCAGCCCCACCTCTCTCTCCCTGTTTTTTTTTTTTTCTGAATCTGCAAAATATAATTAACTCAGTGTGAGCTGCTGCTTCTTCTGTTTTTTTAAATCCTCACTTAGTCCAAACCTCCTGCATGGATAATATTGCTGGCTTGCCAAGGCTGCTTTCCCATAAATGTTAAGCAGACCTCTGTAAAACTAATTGGAATTTACTGCACACGTGAGTAGTCTGCATATCAATGAATTTGCTCCGTGTGGGCTTAAGAACTTTTCCAAAGTGGGGTTCTCCCCCTCCTGTCTTTACCACGATCAAATGTGTGCGTGTGTGTAATTTTCCTGATACGTGAGGCAGCTTTATTGTGAATTAAAATATTTGGGATGCCCCTTTTTAAAATTCTGATGATGTTACCTAGTTTGGGTAATAAAACATCTGCAGGAAAACAAGCAAGCTCAGAGAGCACCAGGGACCCCTCATTTCAACCATGAGCTACAAATATCCTCCTTTTTAAAATTCTCTCCAATTACTCCCCCTCTCTCTTTCTCTCTCTGGAAAGGAGGGAAGTGTGTAGTGGGGTGCCCCAGGGCTCTGTTCTGGGCCGAGTGCTCTTCAACATTTTCATCAATGATTTGGATGAGGGGGTAGATGAGGAACTCATCAAATTTGCAGACCACACCAAGCTGGCAGGAATAGCCAACACTCCAGAAGACAGGCTTAAGATACAGGAGGATCTGGACAGACTTGAACACTGGGCGCTTTCTAAAAAAATGAAATTCAATAGTGAAAAAAGTAAGGTTCTACATTTAGGCAAGAAAAATCAAATGTACAGGTATAGTATAGGGGGTACCTTACTCAATAGTAGCAGCTGTGAAAGGAATCTTGGAGTCCTTGTGGATAATCACTTAAATAGGAGCCAGCAGTGTGCTGCAGCTGCCAAAAAAGCCAACTCAGTGCTGAGCTGCATTAACAGAGGGATAGAATCAACATCACTTGAAGCATTAATACCACTTTACAATGCCTTGGTAAGGCCACACTTGCAATACTGCCTCTAGTTTTGGTCACCACGATGTAAAAAAGATATTGGGACTCTAGAAAGAGTGCAGAGAAGAGCAACAAAAGAGAGAAGCAACCTAGAACTAAGGAGAAATTTCCTGACAGAACAATTAATCAGTGGAACAACCTGCCTCCAGAAGCTGTGAATGCTCCAACACTGGAAGTTTTTAAGAAGAGACTGGACAGCCATTTGTCTGAAATGGTATAGGGTTTCCTGCCTGAGCAGGAGGTTGGACTAGAGGACCTCCAAGGTCCCTTCCCACTGTTTTATTCTATGTATGAGTTCTCTCCAGATTTGGCCATTCAGCCAATTATGTATTAATCTCAATTGTATCATCCAGCCCATATTTTAACATTAATAGGGAAATAATAAGGTACTTTTTTGAAGGCTTTGATGACTCAAGGTATACTATGTCCATGGCATTCTCCCTGTCTACTAAACTAGATCACCTCTCTCTTTCTTTTACTCTCTTAAAGCATTTCCCCCTGTGATTAAAACATCTTTGCGTCCAGTGCCTGCTAAGTGGTCTTCCTGCTCCCAAGACAAGCTCCCTTACCGTGGGATGAGATGTATTTGTTTGCTTCTCCCCCCCACAAAAAGCTGCTCTTTACATCAAACTTTGACCTGCCATTTGGAAAGAAAATACTGAATCATCACCTCTCCCCTCAGCTCAAATGTTTTTTTAATTTTTTTGTTGTTGTTTTGCAGCAGAGGGTATCAAATAAACACTCAGCAGGAGTTGTAACGCCTGCAAGAGGGCAGCGACCCAAGCAGTAACCTCAGGATGAAGGTCCACTGCACCCCCAAATAAAGAGAGAGGAGTGTGGCTGTCATTCCACCCTAGAACTGCTTTGATATGGGGAAGAAATGGAAGAAGTTAAGTGCTTGTAAGGAAACGCCCAATTTGCAAGAATATGAGAAATGAATAAAAAGGTGTCATACAAACAATACACTTTCCTAAGTATTGGCCAGCTGGACAGAGAAGAAAAGTTAGGGACAATGTACAGGTAGTCTTCGACTTACGTCCACAACTGGGCCCAAAATTTATATTGCTAAGTGAAACATTGGTTAAGTGAATTTTGCCCCATTTGATGACTGTTGTTAAGTGAATAATTACAGCTGTTCGGTTAGTAGCCTAGTTGTTACGCGAATCTGGCTTCCCCATTGATTTGGCTAGTCAGAAGTGATCACGTGAGCCTGGGACACTGCAACCGTCATAAATATGAGTCAGCTGCCAAGTGTCTGAATTTGTGACCATGGGGATGCTGCAGCGGTCGTAAGTGTGAAAAACAGTCATCAGTCACTTTTTTTCAGGGGCATTGTAACTTGGAATGGTCACTAAATGAACTGTTGTAAGTCGAGGACTACCTGTACAGGAGAGACATGCAAAGGAAAGAGAGAACACGAACAGGTAAATATTGGGGAGAGGAAAACTGGGGGACAGAGAACCAAGATATGTGGGGTGAGTACCAAACCCCCAAAGGAGCCCGATTTGACCTCTGTACAGTGAGAGGCGAATGAACAAACATGAGATCTCTGATGGACCCCCCCCTTGTTATTCTTTGCATGGAAGGGAAGTCATTTTAGATATACAGGATAACAGAGTTGGAAGGAATAGAATAGAATAGAATAGAATAGAAATCTTTATTGAGAATAGAATAGAAATCTTTATTGAGAATAGAATAGAATAGAATAGAAATCTTTATTGAGAACAGAACAGAATAGAATAGAATAGAATAGAATGGAATGGAATGGAATGGAATAGGAATAGGATGGAATAGGATGGAATGGAATGGATTAGAATCTTCATCTAGAATAGAATAGAATACAATAGAGTAGAGTAGAGTAGAGTAGAGTAGAGTAGAGTAGAGTAGAGTAGAGTAGAGTAGAATCTGGAAGGGATCTTGGAGGTCTTCTAGTCCAGGCCATTTCAGACAAGTGACTGGTTAGTCTCTTCTTAAAAACCTCCAGTGAGGGAGCGCCCATGATTTCTGGAAGCAAGCTGTTCCATTGGTTAATTGTCCTCACTGTTAGGAAGTTTCTCCTTAGTTCCAGGTTGCTTCTCTCTTTGGTCAGTTTCCAACCATTGTTTCTTGTCCTGCCTTCAGGTGCTTGGGAAAATAGTTTGACCCCCCCCATCTTTGTAGGAGCCCTTCAAATATTGGAAGTCTGCTATCATGTCACCCCTAGTCCTTCTTTTCTCTAGACTAGCCATACCCAATTCCTGCAACTATTCTTCATATGTTTTTGTCTCCAGGCCTTTAATCATCATAGTTGCTCTTCTTTGCACTTTTTTTTTTTTTGCAAAGTCTCAACATCTTTTTTTGTAACGTGCTGACTAAAACTGGATGCAGTATTCCAGGTGTGGCCTTGCTAAGGATTTATAAGTTGGATCTCTCTCTTTGATGAGCTTCCATCCGTTCCTTCTTGTCTCGCCTTCAGGTGCTTTGGAGAATAGGTCAACTTTCTCTTCCCCATGACAGCCCCTCAAATATTGGAAGACTGCTATCATGTCACCCCTCGTCCTTCTCTTCCTTAGACTAGCCCAGGGGTAGGCAACCTTGGCTCTTTTATGACTCGTGGACTTCAACTCCCAGAATTCCTGAGCCAGCATGGCTCAGCATGGAAACCTCTCCCTTTCTCCTCAGCATGGCTGGCTCAGGAATTCTGGGAGTTGAAGTCCACGAGTCATAAAAAAGCCAAGGTTGCCTACCCCTGGACTAGACATACCCAATTCCAGCAACTGTTCATCACATGCTCTAGCCTCCTAATAATTTTTGTTCAATTCCAAGATGGTGATGAAACTAGCCAGGAGCTAACCCTAATGCTGTCTGCAGTGTAGCTCCCATATATTTTTGCCTCCTCTTCCCTCTTCACCAGCCTCTCTTGATCTCCTCTCCTTAGCTCAATCTGGCTCACATATTTAATGGCACCTTCCGAGGACTGTCACACTCCCATCTCTGTGCTTAAGTCTTTCAGAGTGAAGCTTAATCGATAACGATGCCACTGACAGCATCAGTGGCAATGGAGACCCTTAACAACACAAATGCTTGTGCCTCAGGTGGTCACGAGCCCCGACAAGAGCTTCAGCCTGGTGGGAGGGGAGAATGAAGCCTCTCTAGCTGATGGGCCCAGGAAAGAGACTGAAGCTAGAATAGCAGATGAACAGAGTGGGGAGGTCTTCTATAACAACAACAAGAACAACAACAAAAACAACAACAATAATAACAACAACAACAAGTTGTTTTAGTAATAGGCGCCTTGGGTGCAATCCCAAAACAACTGGAGCACCACTTGAACACCATTGGCATTGACAAATTCACCATTAGTCAATTGCAAAAGGCGGCCTTACTAGGAACTGCTTCCATCCTGCGACGATACCTGTAATACCATCAAACATCCACATCTGCCTATCCCAGGTCCTTGGGAAGGACTCGACAGGTAGACAAAATGCCAAACCCAGACTGAACATCTGGCTGACTGCGATGATGAAGAATAATGATAATGACGACGATGATGGTAATAATAATAATAATAATAATAATAATAATAATAATAATAATAATAATAATGATAAATGATAAAATTAAACTGCTCTGGGACTTCAGAATTCAAACAGACAAGCACTTGCAACATAACACCCCAGACTTAACAATTGTTGATAAGAAAGACAAAAAAGTCTGGATAGTGGACGTGGCAGTGCCTGGAGATAGCAGAATAGAAGAGAAAGAACTGGAGAAGATAACAAAAATACAAAGACCTACAAATAGAAATAGAAAGACTGTGGCAAAAGCAAGCAAGGGTAGTACCAATAGTAATAGGCTCTTTGGGTGCAATCCCAAAACAACTGGAGCACCACTTGAACACCATTGGCATTGACAAATTCGCTATCAGTCAATTGCAAAAGGCGGCCTTACTAGGAACTGCTTCCATCCTGCGACGATACCTGTAATATCATCAAACATCCACATCTGCCTATCCCAGGTCCTGGGTAAGGACTCGATAGGTAGACAAAATGCCAAATCCAGTCTGAACAGCTGGCTGACTGTGCGATGATCCATAATAGTTGGAAGGGAACTTGGAGGTCATCTACTCCAACCCCCTGCTCAGGCAGGAAACCATTTCAGACAATGGCTGTCCAGTCTCTTCTTAAAAACCTCCAGTGTTGGAGCATTCATAGCTTCTGGAGGCAGGTTGTTCCACTGGTTAATTGTTCTAACTGTCAGGAAATTTCTCCTTAGTTCTAGGCTGCTTCTCTCCTTCTGTTTCCATCTGTTGCTTCTTGTCCTGCCTTCAGGCGCTTTGGAGAATAGCTTGAATAGCTTCTACTCCAGGGGTCCCTAAGCCCCGGTCCGTGGACTGGCACCGGGCCACGGCATACCAGCAACCGGGCCATGCAAGCAAGTGAAGCTCCATCCACTGGATGCAGGCAGTACACGAAACTGCGCCCCCCTCCCCCAAGCAGGAAACTTTATACTATTCCAGACAAGTGGCTGTCCAGTCCCTTCTTAAAAGCCTCCTGTGATGGAGCATTCACAACTTCTGGAGGCAGGTTGTCATTTCAGTATGTCTATCACAAAGTAATAAATGACAACATAAATGAATTAACTACATTTTTTAAACAAAGCTTGGACTAAAACTAATATGTTGATATTCCAAAACAAGCACAAAAACAATTCCATTGAAAGAATCTATGTACTTTGTTCTCTATTTCCACCTTTTAACAGAACAAAAGGTTTAGAAGGTACCTTGGAGGTCATCTAGTCCAACCCCCTGCTCAGGCAGGAAACTCTATACCATTTCAGACAAATGGCTGTCCAGTATCTTCTTAAAAACTTCCAGTATTGGAGCATTCACAGCTTCTGGAGGCAGGTTGTTCCACAGGTTAATTGTTCTATCAGGAAATTTCTCTTTAGTTCTAAATAGCTTCTCTCCTTGGTCAGTTTCCATCCGTTGCTTCTTGTCCTGCCTTCAGGCGCTTTGGAGAATAGCTTGACCCTCTCTTCTCTGTGTCAACCCCTCAAATATTGGAAGACTTCTATCATGTCACCCCAAATCCTTCTTTTCATTAAACTAGACATACCCAATACCTGCAACTGTCATCATATGTTTTAGCTTAGATGATGCTGGAAAAGGAAGAAGAGAAAGAACGAAGCGGTCCACATTCTGTTTTTCTGACAAAGAAGGCATGTTGGAGAGGCTTGACAAATTCAGAGAGGCAGAAAAAACTTTCCATGTTTGTGTGGTTATGGAACACTGAGTGAATGGTGCATGTGGGAACTGAGCACAAGGGTGCAGGGAGCCACTGATGGGCAGAGATCAGATAAAAATGCAGCCAAGTCAAAACATACCATCCTAATACAACTTACAGGTACCTGGGAGAAATATCACTAGAATATCACTAGTGAGACTGCACATTTTATTTCAAAGGGCATCTTGAAGACAACAGAATATTTAGATTAGATTGGGGTTAACTGTAGGGGTAAAGACTTACTATAAATGTGCCCTATTGTTTTCTTTGTATTGTATCTACTTGTATATTTGTATTAGTTTTATATTTTTGATGGGTCAAATGACTACATCTATTCTATTCTATTCTATTCTATTCTATTCTATTCTATTCTATTCTATTCTATTCTATTCTATTCTATTCTATTCTATTCTATTCTAATTTCTTTTTCTTGTTTCTATTCTATTCTATTCATTTCTTTTTCTTTTTCTTTTTCTTTTTCTTGTTCTATTCTATTCTATTCTATTCTATTCTATTCTATTCTATTCTATTCTATTCTATTCTATTCTATTCTATTCTCAATAAAGCCTATTATTCTATTCTATTCTATTCTATTCTATTCTATTCTATTCTATTCTGTTCTGTTCTGTTCTGTTCTGTTCTGTTCTGTTCTGTTCTGTTCTGTTATGTTCTGTTATGTTCTGTTATGTTCTGTTATGTTCTGTTATGTTCTGTTATGTTCTGTTCTCAATAAAGATTTCTCTTCTACTCTGCTCCACTCCACTCCACTCCACTCCACTCCACTCCACTCCATTCCATTCCATTCCTTACACAAAGTCATTTTCTCTTTTTCTCCTACACACACATACCCAGAGACACACATGCAGAGTTTCTCAATATTCCTGCATAAAAAGGGAAGGACAAAGGGGCAGAACTTTGCAAGCTTAATTTTCAAAACAAGTAAGGTTTGGGATTTGGGGTATTCACACTGCACAGGACAGGGGAAGCCTGGTAATGGGCTCTCTCCAATTTTCTACTTTATCCCTTTTTTCCAGGATATACTCTAACAGTGATTGATCCCTCTTCCCCGCCAACGGGGAACTGACTTGGATTGCAAAACTGTTCTTCTAGAACAGGGGTTCTCAACCTTGGCAACTTTAAGACTTGTGGACCAACTCCCAGAATTCCTCAGCCAGTTTTGCTGGCTGAGGAATTCTGGGAGTTGAAGTCCACAAGTCTTAAAGTTGCCAAGGTTGAGAACCCCTGTTCTAGAAGATTAGGGTGTGAACTCAACAATCACTTGCAGTAGTGATTCATGACTGTGGGGCTGGGAAGTAAGATAGGAACGCCTGAAATAAAACAGTTTGAACTGTGAAATCCTGGGAGTGTGTATTCCTCACCCTCACTCCAATGAACCCTCTATGATACAGGTCATCCTCGACTTACGACCACAATTAAGCCCAAAATTTAGGTTGCTAAGAGAGACATTTGTTAAATGAATTTAGTCCTGTTTTACAACCTTTCTTGCCTCAGTTGTTAAGTGAAACACTAGAGTTGATAAGTTAGTACCCGGGTTGTTGAAGGTCGCAGAAGGGAGTCACATGACCCTGGGACATTGCAATCGTCGTAAATATGAGCCAGTTGGCAAACCTCTGAATTCTGACCATGGTGATGCAGCAACGGTCGCATGTGTGAAAAAGGGTCATAAGTCACATTTTTCAGTGCTGTTGTAACTTTGAACAGTCACCAAATGAACAGTGGTAACTCGAGAACTACCTGTATATTTTTGTGAACTGGAAAACAAAGACGTGCTTTTTAAAATCCTCTCAACTTGATAAGGTTGGGTTGGGTTGCAAAGTTGAAAAAGAGAACGAAATAGAGGCCAGGGAAGTAGAAGAAGAGAGAATCATAGCTAGAAAACAATTCAACACTATGCAGGTAGTCCTTACAACTTACAACCATTCATTTAGTGACTGTTTATAGTTCTTTGCAACAAAGAGGATTAGGGGACTACTAGAGGCTAAAACATATAAGGAACAGTTGCTGGAATTGGGTATGTCTAGTCCAGGGGTGGGGAACCTTGGCTCTTTTATGACTCGTGGACTTCAACTCCCAGAATTCCTGAGCCAGCACGGCTCAGCATGGAAACCTCTCCCTTTCCCCTGAGCATGGCTGGCTCAGGAATTCTGGGAGTTGAAATCCACGACTTATAAAAGAGCCAAGGTTGCCTTCCCCTGGTCTAGTCTAACGAAGAGAAGGACAAGGGGGGACATGATAGCAGTCTTCCAATATCTCAGGGGCTGCCCCAAAGAAGAGGGAGTCAAGCTATTCTCCAAAGCACCTGAAGGCAGGACAAGAAGCAACGGATGGAAACTAATCAAGGAGAGAAGCAACTTGGAACTAAGGAGAAATTTCCTGACAGTGAGAACAATTAACCAGTGGAACAACCTGCCTCCAGAAGTGGTGAATGGTCCAACACTGGAAGTTTTTAAGAAGAGACTGGACAACCATTTGTCTGAAATGGTATCGGGTTTCCTGCCTGAGCAGGAGGTTGGACTAGATGACCTCCAAGGTTCCTTCCACCTCTATTATTATTATTATTATTATTATTATTATTATTATTATTATTGCACTGAAAAAAGTGGCATATGACTGTTTTTCACAGTTATGACCGTTGCAGCATCCCCATGGTCACGTGATCAAAATTCAGAGGCTTGGCAACTGGCGGTGTATTCATGACGGTTGCAGTGTCCCCCGGAGGTCACGTGATCCCCTTGGATGACCTTCTGACAGGCAAAGTCAATGGGAGAAGCAAGATTCATTTAACAACCGTGTTTCTAACTTCATAACTGCAGTGATTCCCTTAACAACTGTGGCAAGAAAGGTTGTGCGATAGGGCAAAACTCACTTAACTGTCTCCCTTAGCGACAGAAAATTTGGGCTCAGTTGTGGACTTCCTGTATAAAATGCGTGGACGTCAACTCCCAGAATTCCCCAGCCAGTCACAGTCCCGTTATACATTGTACCACAAATTATTCAATGGGTTTTGGCCTCTTCTATGGGTTTCAAAGTCGAGAAAATGGCAGGTGTAGCATAGCAATCAAAATTTTGCCCACTCCCCCCTCCCACGTAAAAGGGGCAGGGCTTTGATTCTAACGTTGTGCCTGCCATTTGCAGATTTTGACCTACCAAGTGGACACCCCTATCCCCTTGTAAGTGGTACGTCCCTTAAAGTTCTTAAACCTGACTTGAGGAGGATAAATTAAGTGAGCTTCACCTTATCTGCTTGGTGACCTTGCGTTTGTAAATGTATTTATTTGTTTTCTTAGATGGAGATTTTATCTATCCTTCAGAAGCTCCGGGAGGTCTAGATCAGCGGTTCTCAACCTGTGGGTCGGGACCCCATTTGGGGTCGAATGACCATTTCATGGGGGTCGCCAAACAACGTCCGCCATTTTTTCCCCCCTTTTCCTTAGCTGTGCTACTCCCTTTTATTTTATTGGCTTTTGAAAGCTAATAGAATAGACTCTCTTGAATAGAGTCTAATTCTACTGGCTTTCAAAAGCCAATAGGAATTGTCCAGGCTGTCTCTGCCCTGCTGAGCCCGCCAAAAGTCCCAGTCTGCAAACGGTGCTGCACCAGTTGAGTAGTCCTCGACTTACGACCGGTTGGGGGTTGCAGCATTAAAAAGGTTGAGAACCACTGGTCTAGATAGTAAAACCTCTTCTGTTCTGTCCCCAGAACAATAACCCTGCAAGGTGGGTTGTTCTGAGTAGGACGGGTCCAAAGTCATCTAGGGAGCTTCTGGGCCTGACGGTGAAGATTTTTTAGCACTAGCCCCCCACGGGCTCAGATAAATTGGAAACAGGGCTGGTTCAGAGGAATTCAAGGAAAGAAAGAAAGAAAGAAAGAAAGAAAGAAAGAAAGAAAGAAAGAAAGAAAGGAAAGGAAGGAAAGAAGGAAGAATGAAAGGAGAAGGAAGGAAAAAAGGAAAATAGAATGAGGAAGAAGGGAGAAGGAAGGAAAGTGGGAAAGAAGGAAGAAAAAGAGAAGGAAGGGAGGGAGGGAGGAAGGAAGGATAGGGAGAAGGAAGGAGGAAGGAAGGGAGAAGAAAGGAAGGAGGGGAGAGGGGAGAGGGAGGGAACGTGTAATAGATGAAAAAAGAAAGATAAAGGGGAAGGAAAGAGGGAAGAAAGGAAGGAAGGAGGGAGGGAGAGAAGGAAGGAAAGAAGGAAGGAAGGAAGGAAGGAAGGAAGGAAGGAAGGAAAAATAGGAAAATCCGCTGACCACATGAATCTAAAGGCAGAGGCTGCTAGAGACAGTTTGTTCCATTCCACTCATTCTCCTCCATAATTTAAAGCAATTTCTAGTTTTGGTTAAAGTTACTTAGAATTATCTATTATGGCCCTTCAATATTTATGACATTGATTTAGCTTTAAATGCTTTGTAAATCATCACTGAAAAAAAATAAATGGAGCTCCAGCTGAGAACTGTATATACTGCAATAAACAAGAAAGCAATATGGGGTTCTAATTTAAAGACTCTTTCTGTGTGGGGTGTGTGTGTGTGTGTGTCTGGGTGTTTGTGTGCATGTCTCTGTGTATGCACGGAAGTGAATGAGAATCTCATTTAAACTAAGGCCGAGGGATGTGATTCACATAGTAAGAGCAGTGAGCAAATTTGTTAAGCTTTCAAATAGAGTCAGGGTTGATTGTGTTAAATCTTATTTATTTGTTCCAGGTTATCCTAGAGGCTCAACTGGCTTAGCATATGTTAATTAAAAGCAGCAAATAAATGAGAACTGCCGCCAGACCAAATACAGGGAGTCCTCGACTTACGACCACAATTGAGCCCCAATTTTCTGTTGCTAAGTGAGACAGTTGTTAGGTGAAATTTGCCTCATTTTATGTCCTTGCTTGCCACAGTTGTTAATCACTGCAGTTGTTAAATTAGTAACCCGGTTGTTAAGTGAGTCTGACTTCCCCCGTTGACTTTGCTCGTTGGAAGGTCGCAAAAGGGGATCACTGCAACCGTCATAAACATGAGTCAGTTGCCAAGCGTCTGAATTTTGATCATGTGACCACAGGGATGCTGCAGTGTTGAAAACGGACATAAGTCACTTTTTTCCGTGCCATTTGAGCGGTCATTAAACTGTTATAAGTCGAGGACTACCTGTTTACATGCCTTCAATGTAACTTCAAATGGTCACTAAAGAAACTGCTTTTAAGTGGAGGACTACCTGTGTACGTGCTTCAGAGCCTTGGTGGCGCAGTGATTAGAACGCAGTACTGCAGGCTACTTCATCAGTTCGATCATGATCGGCTCAAGGTTGAATCAACTTTCCATCCTTCCGAGGTTGGTAAAATGAGGATCCAGATTGTTGGGGACCACACGCTGACTCTGTAAACTGTTTAGAGAGGGCTGTAAAGTGGTACATAAGTCTAAGCGCTATTGCTATTGCTTCCTTCCTTTTCTTCTTTCTCTCTCTCCCTCCCTCCCTCCCTCCCT
>JAKSXO010000284.1:30000-94458 GCA_024509115.1 Crotalus helleri
TCAGAAAGACTTTGCTCAGGAAACTGGGATTAGGAAGAAAGATCTCTAGAATCCACAATTCCTCACACCAAAAATTCCAACAGTCATCAGCCCCAGCCCCAGAGAAGCAGGATATGACCTTTGGGACATAACAGGATTAACCCACCACCATCAGAATACCAGAAAGGCACACTCAGACTCAGGTCAAAGTTCATGCCACAGGAACAACTCCAAACAAAAGGCTCCAGAGGGTATAAAAACCCACTCCCTACATGTGCTCTGTCCCTTTCTGCCAGAGCCATCTTTCTGTCTGGCTCTCCTCTTCAATAAACTGCAACCTTCTTTCTAAAGCAGTCACCATGTTGTTTATCTCCGGCTTGGACTGAACCATAATGAAGACTTTTCATTCAACAGAAGGAAAGATGTGTCCCTTGTAGAGGGGGCATCTAGCTGGTTTGAACAACAGGATAGAGCAGAAATGGGAAAGGTCCTTTTGAGAATCAGGCCTTAAGTCATTGAGGCTTTTGCAACTCAACAGCATCACCTTGAAAGGCCCTTGATTAGTAAGTGGCAGCCTGTAGAAACTGTGGTTTAACCCAGGAAAAACAGCTGCTGTTTGTATACTTGCTTCCTCAAAGTTTTGCCCAACCACCACTTTTCTGGATGACTGGAAACCTTATATGGATTATTTTTTTGTTGAAATCCCAAACTTAAAAAAGATGTAGATTAAGTCAGGGGCTGAAAGGATTTGTTTAATATATAAGAGGGAGGAGAAATATAAAATTATAACTATTTGTTGAAGTCATTATTTTTCATAACTTTAGTTCTTTATTCTGTTCCTTCCTTCCTTCCTTCCTTCCTTCCTTCCTTCCTTCCTTCCTTCCTTCCTTCCTTCCTTCCTTCCTTCCTTCCTTCCTTCCTTCCTGCCTTCCCCTTTTCTCCCCTCTAGATTTATATTTTGCTTTATGAAAAATTCCCAGTAAGTATATATAAAGTCTTGCTCAAACAATCAAATCTTGCGTATTGCCTAAATAGCAATAAAGTTGGTGCTGATGTCATTTAAGGTGGAACACTATTTTAAAAGAGAGGAGCAGGTCTGGAAAAGACATAACTTTGTGGTCTCTGATTATGCTGGTCTTCAAAGATCAGGCTTGAAACGTTTTGTAGAGAGTGAGGAAGGTGACTTTGATGAAGATACACAAACTATGTTAAACTTCCAGGAATCTTCAAACCTGTCCCTTTTAAGACTTGTGGACTTCAACTCCCAGAATTCCTCAGCCAGCATGTCTGATTGAGGAATTCTGTGAGTTGAAGTCCACAAGTCTTAAAAGGGCCAAGTTTGAAGACCCCTGTGTTAAACAGCAGAATGTTCAAATAACATTGAGAAGTGGCCCAGGCAACTGGCTGAGGAATTCTGGGAGTTGAAGTCCACACATCTGAAAGTTGCTCAGGTTGAGAAACACTGCCAGTGTTTCTCAACCTTGACAATTTTAAGGCATGTGGACTTCAACTCCCAGAATTCTGGGAGTTGAAGTCCACCTGCCTTAAAATTGTCAAGGTTGAGACACACTGCTTATACACTGAATGTGTCTAGGTGATTTTCCATCCAAGTCCCAACTTTTGAAGATCAGCCAGCCTCAGCTAGTTCCTATCACCAATTGAGCCAATCCTGAATAATAAATGTTTCAGTAGCAACAGACCTGAACAATTAGCATGGAAGGATCTGACTTTTACTCAACCATTGCTGTTCATATTTATTTCCTTGAATATCAATACTTCAAAGAAAAGGCAATAAATAAACATGACATAGCTGAAGAATGTTCTCCTGAAGTTCAGGACAGAGACAGGCAAATGGGTCTCTTTCATTTAGCCTGTTTGATTAAAACCTACATTTACGCTACTCATGATTTAGAAATGAACCTGGGATTCAATATTGCCACAGCTGGCTTTAAATCCAAGTTTATTGTATGGAAGAAGCATTGTCAATAATGTTTACAGTGACTTAATTGCCAGAATGATTTTACTTTATTTTCATTAGTCCGGATCTTCTTTGCCGATTAATTGAATCCTATACAAAAGCCACTATTGTCAGGATGGGTTAACATTCATTGGACCTCCACAGCTTGTTTGTGGTAAAAAGATTGCTTGAAGAAATTGGGGTGAATTCAGGCACCATCTAGACTTAATGGACTTAATACTGACTGGGGGATTCTGGGAGTTGCAGTCCACCCATCTTAAAGCATGCTGGCTGGGGAATTCTGGAAATTGAAATCCACATATCTTAAACCATACTGGCTGGGGAATTCTGGGAGTTGCAGTCCACCCATCTTAAAGCATGCTGGCTGGGGAATTCTGGGAGGTGAAGTCCACATATCTTAAAGCATGCTGGCTGGGGAATTCTGGGAGTTGAAGTCCACATATCTTAAAGCAAGCTGGCTGGGAATTCTGGGAGTTGAAGTCCACATATCTTAAAGCAGGGGTGTCAAACTGCCAGGCTGGTTGCATCATGTGGAGGCCGTGCCCCCTCCAACTTGGGCAATGCAAAAAAAGTCACCATACGTTGTGACATGTCACGTGACATGACGAGTTTGACACCTGTGTCTTAAAGCATGCTGGCTGGGGAACACTGGGAATTGAAGTCCGTCCATCTTAAAGCATGCTGGCTGAGGAATTCTGGGAGTTGAAGTCCACATATCTTAAACTTGCCAACATTGGATTACAAGCAGTGGTGGGATTCAGCCGGTTCGCACCACTTCGGCAGAAACGGTAGTTAATTTTTTGTTGCCCAGACCCAGAATGGACTTCCGGAAGCAGCATCCAAACAGAGAATTGGTTGTTCACATATCTGAAACCCACCACTGATTACAAGCTGATTATAATCAATCACTGATTATAATCCATCAAAATGAATCCCCCACTATATTTCTCCCACATGGATACAGACCCTACGGTATCTTTCATATGCAAATAAAAGTAATGCCGTCACTCACCCCAAATAAACCAAAACACACACAAAAATCACCCACACGTTTCTGGTTAGAGGGAGGATTTTAACCATCCTATCTCTGCTTATACATGAACCTTCCAACTTGCTTCTTCTAGGGCTGTGTTGTAGTGAATAATACTCTGTTGTGATCTTCTTAATCGTGCCCTTCCTCTAAGTTGCTCAGAGAAGCAAATACTGGGTGCCTAGACTCACACCTCCCTCCCTCCCTTCCTCCCTCCCTTCCTTCCTTCCTTCCATATGGCTGCCCAATTCACATACAGGTGACTATGTGTGGCTTACAATATTGACAGCTGCAACACAATTAATTAATTAAAAAGGAAACAAAAACAAACAAAAGCTCAAAGGGCAGACTTGATGGACCATTGAGAGTCTTTTTTTCTGTCATCAGCTTTCTATGTTTCTAAAATGCAATGCCACAAGTATAGGTAGTCCTTAACTTATGATCACAACAGAGCCCAAAATTTCTGTTACTAAGCAAGATGGTTGTTCAGTGAGTTTTGCTTCATTTTTACAACCTTTCTTGCCACAGTTGTCAACAATGCAGTTGTTAAATTAATAACACGCTTGTTAAGTGAATCCGGCTTCCTCATTGACTGAAATTTGTCTGAAATGGTATAGGGCAGGGGTCTTCAAACTTGGCCCTTTTATGACTTGTGGACTTCAACTCCCAGAATTCTTCAGCTAGGCATGCTGGCTGAGGAATTCTGGGTGGTGAGGTCCACACGTCATAAAAGGGCCAAGTTTGAAGACCCCTGGTACAGGGTTTCCTGCCTGAGCAGGAGGTTGGACTAGATCAGGGGTCTGCAACCTTGACAACTTTAAGACTTGTGGACTTCATAGCTGGCTGAGGAATTCTGGGAGCTGAAGTCCACAAGACTTAAAGTTGTCAAGATTGCAGACCCCTGGACTAGATGACCTCCAAGGTCCCTTCCAACATTATTATTATTATGGATCATCGCATAGTCAGCCAGATGTTCAGACTGGATTTGGCATTTTGTCTACGTATCGAGTCCTTACCCAGGACCTGGGATAGACAGATGTGGATGTTTAATGGTATTACAGGTATCGTTGCAGGATGGAAGCAGTTCTTCTTCTTCTTCTTCTTCTTCTTCTTCTTCTTCTTCTTCTTCTTCTTCTTCTTCTTCTTCTTCTTCTTCTTCTTCTTCTTCTTCTTCTTCTTCCTCTTCTTCTTCTTCTTCCTACTACTACTACTACTACTTCTACTACTACTACTAATACTATTAATACTACTATTATTCTTATTCTTATATTACTTTGCTTGTCAGAAGGTTGCAAAAGCCAATCACATGATTTGGGAACACCACAATGGTCACAAATATGAGTCAGATGCCAAGTGTCTAAACTTTAATCATGTGACCATAGGGATACTCCAACGGTTTTCAGTGTGAAAAACAGTCATTTTTTCAGTGCCGTTGTAACTTTGAACGGCCTCTAAATGAATAATTGTAAGCTGAGGACTACTTGTATGGCTTTCCAAACCACTGGCTGCATTTTCACTCACTCAGGCAAAACTAAGTACATTGGACCAGCACCACTAGTGTGTTTTAAGACAGCAACCTGGAAAATTTCATAGCAGCCCCAAAGACAGCTTTTACCCTTAAATTATAGATCTATTATAATTGTTGTTCTTGCTGTTGTTGATAATTATTTAGTAGGATGATCTGTCCAGATTTTTGCTTCCCCAGTTTGAAAAGTAGGTCACCCACCACCTTGGCTTCGATAGTTATGCAGAAAGCATTTGTTCCCATTCATTCTTATCACTCATCGTGGATTATCTAACAAAAAAAAAAAATGCTCTGGGCGCCACTGGGAAAATCAGCGATTGCTAGTCTGCTTTTTTAAAAAAAAAAAGAGAAGAAGAAGAAGAAGAAGAAGAAGAAGAAGAAGAAGAAGAAGAGGAGGAGGAGGAGGAGGAGGAAGAGGAATAAGAAGAAGAAGAGGAAGAAGAAGAAGAAGAAGAAGAGGAGGAGGAGGAGAAAAAAGTGTGTTTTATTTTGTCACTTTGTCAGGCTTCATTAAAAGAGAGGCGAGCCACCAGGGCTCTGATAAGACTCAAAGAAATAAATTCCCAATTGTGCTGATGGGCTGGTGGAGTTGGTTACATGGCCCCCAATAACACTTCAGTTCCAGTTGTCATGACCTTGCGTTAATCCAGCACACTGGTCTGCCCGACACACACTTGCTCTTAACATTTTCTTAGAGACTCTATAAATGAGATCTCTTTGACCTTCAGTCCTTCGCTAATTTGCTGGCTTCGTGTACAAGACTGGCTTAATTTTACGCTGTAATTACCTGCAAAAAGACGCTATCCGTACAAGGCTGGGGACAGGCTTCAAAATGTCAGGAGAGTGGTAAAGTGGAAGGAGGTGAGATGATCCTATGGTGGTCAATTTCCTCCCAGAAAGTGGGGGGGGGAGGAGGAACAGGGTGGGTGGATCATTTAAGACTAGACAAGAATAGTCTAGAATAGTCTAGAATAGATTAGAATGGAATGGAAGAATAGAATAGAATACAATAGAACGGAACGGAACAGAACAGAACAGAAGAATGGAATGGAATAGAATAGAATAGAATAGAATAGAATAGAATAGAATAGAATAGAATAGAGCAGAGCAGAGCAGAGCAGAGCAGAACAGATTAATAGAACTGAAATAGAATAGAATGGAATGGAAGAATAGAATAGAATGGAATAGAATAGAATAGAATAGAATAGAATAGAGCAGAGCAGAGCAGAACAGAACAGAGCAGAATAGAATAGAATAATAGAATCGAAATAGAATAGAATGGAATGGGAGAATAGAATGGAATGGAATGGAATAGAATGGAATGGAATGGAATGGAATAGAATAGAATAGAATAGAATAGAATAGAATAGAATAGAATAGAATAGAATAGAATAGAATAGAGCAGAGCAGAGCAGAGCAGAGCAGAACAGAACAGAAAAGAATAGAATAGAATAGAATAATAGAATCGAAATAGAATAGAATGGAATGGGAGAATAGAATGGAATAGAATAGAATAGAATAGAATAGAATAGAGCAGAGCAGAGCAGAGCAGAGCAGAACAGAACAGAATAGAATAGAATAATAGAATCGAAATAGAATAGAATGGGATGGAAGAATGGAATGGAATGGAATGGAATGGAATAGAATAGAATAGAATAGAATAGAGCAGAGCAGAGCAGAGCAGAGCAGAACAGAACAGAACAGAATAGAATAATAGAATCGAAATAGAATAGAATGGAATGGAATGGAATGGAATGGAATAGAATAGAATAGAATAGAATAGAATAGAATAGAATAGAATTCTTTAATGGCCAAGTGTGATTGGAGACTCAAGGAACTTGTCTCCGGTGAATAAACTCTCAGTGTCCATAAAAGCAATAAGTGATAAATCATGATCATAGTCATCATGCAAATACATTCATCAGAAATCATAAGATACAACACTTAATGATCGTCATAGAATTAGGCAATCAACATAAATCATACTAGGACACTAAATAAAACAATATAAATTGTAAGATACAAGCAACAAAGTTATAGTCATAAGTAGATAAGGAGATAGGCAATAGGAAAGATGAGAATAATAGTAAAACAGCCTTACTAGATAGTTTGACAGTGTTGTGGGGATTAGTTGTTTAGACTTGGAGGGAGCCAAACATTCTGGTTAAAACTGCACTAAATCCAGTTTGAGTTTTCAGTTTGAAAACACACTGGATGTATTATCCTATCCATTCCTTGGATATTTGTTTTCCTTGATTAGTCCTGATGTAATGACAAAAACCTTAAGAAAAGTGAATGAAGAGGACATTCAAAGAACAAGGCCTAAGGACCGGTCAGAGAACAGGGGAGGAAGCCCACAGCTGCATATAAGTGACCCTCCCACTCACTTATAATCATTGCAGCATCCCCACAGTCACGTGATCAACTCTCCGGTGCTTAGCAACTTGCACATATCGGTAGTCCTCGACTTGCATAGTTCATTTAGTGACCATTCACAGTTACAACAGCACTGAAAAAAAAGTGTCTTATGAACATTTTTGTCATGGTTCCAATTAGGCGAATAATTCAAAGAACCTCGAGGCATTATTTACCTTAAAGTCTCTTTATTAGTACAACACCCTTCCGCAGGAACATGGCGGATGCCAAGATCTGAATTCCTCTCCCCTGAGCACATAATATTCAAGCAAAATTCCCTCCTCCGATTAGCACTCATAAATCAGTTCTCCAATCAGTTTGAAGGGCAAAGTTTCCCTTCAGTTCTATAGGTTTCTTATCTTAACTAATCCCCACACACATTCTTCCTCCTCCCCTCCCAGCATTATGTAATTTAATTCTAAATTTAACAGGGGTTCTCAACCTTGGCAACTTTAAGACTTGTGGACTTCAACTCCCAGAATTCCTCAGCCAGCTTTGCTTTGCTGGCTGAGGAATTCTGGGAGTTGAAGTCCACAAGTCTTAAAGTTGCCAAGGTTGAGAACCCCTGCTTAAAAGTCCCACACAGCTTATACAGAGAGTGGCTGCCTCTTCATATTTTGTCAAAGCAAGAACATCCAATGTTAGCAGCGTTGACAATTTTTTACACTTAGGACCGTTGCAGCATCCCCATGGTCACATGATTTACACTCAGATGCTTGACAGCTGATTCACATTTATGATGGTCGCAGTGTCCCCGGGATCCTGTGATCCCCTTTTTGCAACCTTCTGACAAGCAAAGCCAATGGGGGGAACCAAGATTCCCTTAACAACCGTGTTACTAACTTAACTGCAATGATTCACTTAACAAGCAGGGCAAGAGAGGTCACAAAATGGGGCAAAACTCACTTAACAAATTTCTCACTTAGAAACATAAATTTTGGGCTCGGTTGTGGTCGTAAGTTGAGGACTGCCTGTATTTACGACTGTTGCAGCATCCCAGGTTCCTGTGACTCCCCTTTGCGAGCTTCCCAGTTGGCTTCCGACAAGCAAAGTCAATGGAAGAAGCTGGATTTGTTTAATGACTGATGAGTCACTTAACAACTGTAGTGATTCATTTGCCATTGTGGCAAAAAAAAGTTGTAAAATCAGGCGGGACTCACTTAAGAACCACTTTGCTCAGCAACAGAAATTCTGGTTCCAGTTTTGGCCAGAAGTCAAGGACTGATCAGAAAAAGACTCAGAGAGGGAACACCCCCCCCCCCCCGGTTTCTCAGGCTGTAAGGAGAGAGCGGGGGATTTATACAAGTAGGCCCCAAGTTGCCACCACACTTGAACCCAAAATATCCTTTGCTAAGCCAGGCAGTTGTTAAGTGAGTTTTGCGTTGTGAACTCTTTTGCTGCAGTTGTTAAGTGGATCACTGCAGTTGTTAAGTGAATCGGGTGGTCATTAAGGGAATCACGTTTGTTTGTTGGGAGCTGACCGGGAGACCATGTGACCCATGACAATGCGACTGTCATAAATAGCTTCAAATGGGCAGGCAAATATTCACATGACCATGGGGACGCTGCAATGGTCACAAGTGTGAAAAATGATCATAAGTCACTTTTTAAAGTGTCGTTGCAAACAGTCACTAAACAAAATGTATTGGTTATTTGTCAAGGAGTCCCGGTATTTTAAGACTTGCAAGATTCTGTTAATGTACACCTACATACAATAAAGTAGAATTAGTTCCAAAGGAGTTAATTCTTATTGTTTTGTGTTCTTTCTTTTCTTTTCTTTCTTTCTTTCTTTCTTTCTTTCTTTCTTTCTTTCTTTCTTTCTTTCTTTCTTTCTTTCTTTCTTTCTTTCCTTCCTTCCTTCCTTCCTTCCTTCCTTCCTTCCTTCCTTCTTTCTTTCTTTCTTTCTTTCTTTCTTTCTTTCTTTCTTTCTTTCTTTCTTTCTCTCTTCTCCTCCTCCCCCCCCCCAGAACAAAACCACAGGTGATTTTCTAGCCTTTCAGGGACCTTCTAGTAACAAAGTCGATGTCTACAATCAAACTGTTTTATGTAATAATGTCCTTGTCAGTTGGGGAATATAAAATGAACAGATAATCCTTTCTCAAGGACAACAGAGAAAGTCCTCCATAAATATGAGCAGGATTAATTTGCAGGACTACCAAATATACTAGTCAAGAGCTGAATTGTTGCCAGTGAGGCCAAGGAGCTTGGCCCCTGGGAACTTTGAGGAGAAACAGAAAGAATGAGTTTTGAATGAATTCAAAAGTATTTTAGAAGAAAAGTCTTACACTCTATTGTCCATAATAGAATACCTTATGCCAGTGGTGGTGAACCTATGGCACGGGTATCAGAAGCGGCACTCAGAGCCCTCTCTGTGGGCACATGCACTGTCGCCCCAGTCCTAGGCCTTCAGCTGGGTTTTATAAAATCTTTTCGCTTTAGGCCTCCACCGCCGTGTGCAAAAAAAAAAAAAAAAAAAAAGTTCAATCAATCAGTCAATTTCAACTTCTTGCGGGGAAAAAAAAAAGATCTTGCAAAGTTGGAATTGATTGATTTGAACTTTTAGTCCCACCCAGTCTGCCGTTACCACCACAGCTACACCCACCCAATGGGCCACAGCCACCCAATGGGCCACACCCATCCGGCACCCGACGATGCATAAGTGGGTTTTGGGTTGCAGTTTGGGCACTTGGTCTCTAAAAGGTTCGCCATCAACTGCCTTATGCTGTTAGGCTTGAAATTCTTGGTTTTTGGATAGTGTAGAACTGTGATGCTTGCGGTCAGATTTAGGTATTGCATACAAAATTGTATATAGTAACATCTTATCTGTAAATTATTTTTTAAGTTTTAATTGTAATGTAAGGGATGTGACCAACTGCTTTGAATTTAATGTAAACCGCTTTAAACTTGATCGTAAAAAATTCAATTTTTGTAACATAGTTTGTCAAACTCTGGAAAACCTTACCCGATTCAGTTGTCCCAGCTACTAACTTTCACTCTTTTAATTCCAACTTAACTTCTGTGGACCTCATCCCATATTTAAGAGGTTCCTGAGGGTGTGTGTGTAAAAGTGCACCAAGGTGCCTATTGTTACTGTCGCATTTTAGTTTTTCATTTTGTTCGTTCGAATTTGTACATTTTGTTTTACGAATAAATAAACCAACAAACAGTGACTCTTATTAAAAATTGTTATTGGAGAAGTTGAAGGCTTTTTTCATGCAATTCAACTCATCATAATTAATTCCCCCATAGCTATGAAAGTATTTAGAGAACTTGTGAACTCTCAAGCTTCCTCCTTCCATTATTCAAGAAGGACAGTATTTAATATTTATTTGTTATGTGTATGTAGGGATGTGGGTCTATACATATGTTGTATATAGTATGTTTAGGTGTGTGTCATGTATGTGTTTCACTTTGAGAGTGGGCAACTAAATTTCATTTTTGATGTGTGCCGTTGTGCCCACAGTAAAAAATGACAATAAAGGTTATCTTATCTTATCTATCTTATCTTAAATTAGTATAGTGGTTAAGGCACCAGGCTAAAAAGCAGGAAACTGTGAGTTCAGGTCCCACCCTAACTGTGAAATCTGACTAGGTGACTTTGGGCCAATCATCAGGAGATGGTGAGTTCTAGTCCCGCCTTAGGCAAGAAAGCCAATTGGCTTACTTTGTGCCAGTCACGAACTCTCAGCCCAGTCTACCTCACAGGTTTGTCATTGTGCAGAAAATAGGAGGAAGAAGGTCTGTTGAATACATTCACTGCTTTGAATTATTTGTAAAAAATAATAAAGGCGGGACGCAAATTAAATAAATAAAAATAAATAGTTGTTTCTGTCACATATTGATGTGACTACAGAGGGCCTTATGGAATGTTCCTGAACATTTTTAGAACATAATCCTTTTTTTGAATATTTGAATATTTTTAAATGTAAAACTGGAGCTATGGTTTTTTTTTCTTAATGAAAGAAAAAAGCAGGTTATAAGCATTCACGGAGTGTATGTGAAGAGGCAGCCTGCATTTGTTTTGGATGCTACCTAGTCCTCAACCATCTTACCACAGTTCATTTAGTGACCGTTCAAAGTTACAACGGCACTGAAAAAAGTAACATAACCATTTTTCACAGTTACGACTTTTGCAGCATCCCCATGGTCATGTGATCAATATTCAGGTGCTTGGCAACTGACTCATATTTATGACCGGGACATATGATCCCCTTTTGTGATCTTCTGACAAGCAAAGTCAATAGGGAAGCCAGATTCACTTAACAGCCATATTATTAATTTATCAACTGTAACGATTCACTTAACAACTGTGGCAAGAAAGGTTGTAAAAAGGGGCAAGACTCACTTAACAAAGTCTCACTTAACAACTGAAATGTTGGGCTCCATTGTGATCGTAAGTAGAGGACTACTTGTATTTGAGGAGCAAACGTAAGGGTGTAGAAGGAGAGTAGAGCTATGGGGGTGCAGTGGTTAGAAGGCAGTACTCCAGGCTATTTCTGTTGACTGCCAACTGCCAGCAGTTCAGCAGTTCGATTCTCACCGGCTCAAGGATGACTCAGCCTTCCATCCTTCTGAGGATGGTAAAACGAGGACCCAGATTGTTGGGGACAAGATGCTGGCTTTGTAAACCACTTAGAGAGGGCTGAGAAGCGGTACATAAGTCTAAGTGCTATTGCTATTGCTATTGCTTCCTTCCTTTCCTTCTTTCTCTCCCTCCCTTTTCTCCTTCCTTCCTATGGTGGCGCAGTGGTTAGAATGCAGTATTGCAGGCTGACTCTGCCCACTGCCAGGAGTTCAATCCTGACTGGCTCAAGGTTGACTCATCCTTCCATCCTTCCAGATTGTTATGAGAAATAGGCTCATTATGTAAGTTGCTTAGAGATGGCTGCAAAGCAATAAGAAGCAGTATATAAGTCTGAATGCTGTTGCCATAGCTTCCTTCCTTTCCTTTCTCTCCCTCCTTCTCTCCTTCCTTCCTCCTTTCTCTCCCTCCTTTTTCTCCTTCCTTCCTTCCTTTGTTTCCCATGGTGGTGCAATGGTTAGAATGCAGTATTGCAGGCTGACTCTGCCCACTGCCAGGAGTTCGATCCTGAGTGGCTCAAGATTGACTCAGCCTTCCATCCTTCTGAGGTCGGTAAAATGAGGACCCAGATTGTTGGGGACAAGATGCTGGCTCTGTAAACCACTTAGAGAGGGCTGTGAAACGGCATATAAGTCCAAGGGCTATTGCTATTGCTTTAGAGCATTAGAATCCCCATCCTTCTCCCCGTCCTTCTCCATGTCAGTCTTCCTCTTTGAAAAACTACTATTCAGAACTGATCTTCCTTCCTGCTTAAAATCCTTTTCACAGCTCAGCACTCCAGGCCACAGTTAAAACACCAACTCAGTGAAGACTGATTCTTAATCTTCTTCTTGGAGAACTGCCAAGGTTTGACACAACGCTGGCAAACGACTTGCGGAGATTTCCAACAATCTGATCTAGGCCTAAACCCCAATTTACACTGAGCTGCTCCAGAAATGCACTGGTCTAAAAAAATATAAAAAGTTTGCTCCAAAGGAAGAGCAAGTAATAAAACATATACAAGTAGTCCTCACCTGACGACCACAACTTAGCCCCAAAGGTCATAAACTAGCTATCAAAACTCACTTAACAAATATCTCACCGAGCAACAGAAATTTTGGTCTCAAGCGTGGTCGTAAGTCAACAATTACCTATATTTTCACATATAGGTAGTCCTTGACTTATGACCATTCCTTTAGTGACTGTTTGAAGTTACAATGGCACTGGACAATATGACTCACAAACTTACTTAACCCCAGTGATTTGCTTAACAACTGCAGCAAAAATGACTGTAAAATCAGGTGCAGTCATGTGATCTTTCACTTAACAACACACCACTTCATGATGAATTATGCCATCCCTATTGTCATAACTAGAGGACTGTTTGTAACTGTTCATCTTCTGCATACCGGCAAGTTGTTCTACCAGTGTTTTCTTAGTTCTGACTTTTCAATCAAGGATTAGAGATGCCAGGTCATCAGGGATCACGCACAGGCTAAAATTATATTCTGCTACATATACAATCAAATGTGCTGATTTGGGGACTCTGACAGTTCCTGACTGCAGTTCTCCAAATCTCTAGCAGCAGTTTTCATGGAGGCAGCCATTTCAAATGTTAAATTTGCCTCTATTAATTTTTTTTTTCATTCAAAATTCCACACACTAGTTGGTCCTTCACCAAATTTGCCATCTTCGGACAGTTCTCAAAGTTCAATGACATCTGCTGCTATGAATTCTTTCTTACTTCCTCTGAGCTTCAATACGTAGCCCCTGACTTACAACAGATCAGACCTGGATTCACCTCTTATTAAGTTAAGAATTTGTGGTTGGTTTCCTAATGTCTCTCACCCTAAGGAAGGATGTGCCCGGTGTTTTGGCAATACCGATCACCGAGGACCTACATTAGCTAAAGTAAACAAATAACAATACTATATCACAGACGTGCCGGTTCAAGCAATGATAATAGGCCGATACACTACAGGAAGAATATTGACAAATGAAGCATTTTCAGAAGAGGGTAACCAAGATGATAAAGGAGCTAGAAGGAAAAATGTATCAGGTACTTTCAGGTATCTAAATAAAGTAATGGTAGAGTAGACAATCTATATCTGCCTGCCTGCCTGCCTGCCTGCCTGCCTATCTCTCTCTCTCTCTCTCTCTCTCTCTCTCTCTCTCTCTCTCTCTCTCTCTCTCTCTCCTTCTTGGACGCTATCCTGAAGCCGCATCCTGTATCCAGGTTAGAGGGTTGAGTTGGCCCGCGCAGGGCTCCGGTGTGGCGCTGTCCGTGGTGCTGAAGGAGCCCGGGGCCGAGCGGGCGCGCCTCCTTCTGCATCCTGCGCCCCTCATCTCTCTTTCCGCCTTGAAAGCCGGGTCATAGCGATACTTAGCTAAATTATATAACTGCAAACAAAGTGTGACAGCTTTATTTGTAATTATACTGCATTTAAAGGGAACAAGATGAGCTTAATGAGTTAATAAAGTGGCTGTCCGTCAAAGCCCCGCTGATTTGCATCGCAAGCTCCCCCCGCGGTCCCTCCGGAGGCAGACGGGCCCGGCCTCATGAATATGCATCGGGGTTTGTCAAAGGAGGGTGACGGGCGCTTCGCCATGGCAACCGGCCTGCAGGTAGCAGTTTCCAGGCCAGCTGCCCCGCCAGGTCTCGGGCGTCTTGTACCGCGCGAGGACTTGTAAAGCGCCGCGCCGTTTTGTCTCCGGCACACTTGACAAAACAAAGACAACTCGGTCCTTTGGTTGGCCTGCCACATTTTTTATTCATAAACAAGCTGTTGGCTGTACTGACATGATAAAGCTCCGAGTCGGAGCAGGCAGGCAAACATTTGAATGCAAATCTGAGCCGGGGAGAGAATGGGGGGGGGGGGGCCGCACGCGGTGCACTTCTTCCTCCGTTCGCTTGCCCGGCTTTTGCACCCCGCACATTGCACGCAGGTTTCGGTCGCGGGCCCAGGCGAAGCTGTGGCGAGGCCTCGAGGCCAGAAAGAAAACCTTGCCTCGTTTGCAAATGTACATGTTTGCAAACCTTTTAGTATAAAGAAGGGAGCTTCCCTGAATCAAAGAAAAGTCTGCAGGATTGCAACGGTCCAGCTACTTTATGCTTCCAATTCTAGATGCATTAAAACTTCAAAATAGACTAGACTAGACTGGACTAGAATCTTTACTGAGAATTAGAATAGAATAGAATAGAATAGAATAGAATAGAATAACTTTATTGTCACTTTAAATGTACGCTAATCGGCATACGTTAAAATGAAATTTCACTGCATACAGCTCTCAAAGGGACATGGCCTCCAATATATACTACATAAATATAACAAAAAATGTGCATATACCCACATACCCACATAAATTCTGACACTGAGAAACAACACAGTCCAGTTCTGATGTATACATGTACAACCGAACCTAAGGCAGCTTATGATGCCTTACACGTACCTAGCATCCCTAGCCATCCAGACTGGCTAGAGACTATGGATGCTCCACTAGCACTGATGATGTTACCTAGTTTGGATAATAAAATGTCTGCTAGAAAGCAACCAAATTCAGAGACCACCACAGACCCTTCATTTCAACCCCAAGCTATAAATATTCTCCTTTTTAAAAAATGTTTTTTATTTATAATACAGTTAAAAACAAGGATGGACATAATGTGACATTCCAAAATAAATATTCCTAACAGTTTTTTCCTCTTGATACATGTAATTAATACATAATTCTTGATCTCTATATAAACATATTCTTCTATACAATACAGTTATATATACAGTTATATATAATTCCATCTTGACGCTAATTTAAAACCCGAGCAGTTCTCCTTGATTCATACCAGTGATAAAATTTGTCCCAGATCTTGAAATAGTCTGATTCTGTCTTATCCTTCTATAAATATTCTCCTTTATTGGGGTTCCAGATCTGATATATCTGGACACTCCCTGCTGGAAGATAGGGCTGTTTCAAGGACATGTGGTCAAAAATGCTGGTGCAGTGTTACTAAGGAGAGCAGAGGCTGAATTAGTCCTTTGTTTTAGTTTATTTTCTTATTTACATCTCTGATAATTTTCAGTGTGTTCCTGTCACTCTTATTCTCTTATTGATTGAGAAGCGTGTCAGTGGGATTTAGGTTGGTCTATGAGGTGGCTGTCAAAATGTTTGTTAGTGTTCCTGTATGAGCTAGAGTTTAATTAGATGCCATACTACTGCATCTCTAAAACCACTTTATAATGCCTTGGTAATGTTGCCATCCAGTTTCAGTTGCCACGATATTGAAAAGATGTTGAGACTCTAGAAAGAGAGCAGAGAAGAGGAATAAAGATGATTAGGGGACTGGAGGCTAAAACATAGGAAGAACGGTTGCAGGAATTGGGTATGTCTACTTTAATGAAGAGAAGGACCGGGGTGACATGATAGTGCTCCAGAATTTGAGGGGCTGCCACAAAGAAGAGGGGGTCAACCCATTCTCCAAAGCCCCTGAAGGCAGAACAAAAAACAATTAATGAAACAAATAAAGGAGAGAACCAGCCGAGAACTAAAGACAAATTTCCTGACAGAATAATCAGTGGAATGGCTTGTCTTCAAAAACTCTGAGTGCTCCGTCACTGGATGTTTTTAAGAAGAGATTGGACAACCATTTGTCTGAAACGATATAGTGTTTCCTGTTTAGATTAGAAAACCTACAAGGTCCCTTCTAAATCCGTTATTCTGTTATTCTATTAAAAGGTGGAAATAGGGAACAAAGTTCATAGATTTTCGAATGGAAGGAATCTTTTGGGATTGTTTTTGTGCTTGTTTGGGATATCAACACATTAGTTCTAATCTAAGCATCTTTTTTTTTTTTAAAAAAAAAAATCATTAATTCATTGTTTTCAGCAACCTGTTTTCTTGAGCCATTGTATGTCGTCATTTATTACTTTAGTCGTGGTAGACACAGTGCCTTGGGATGAGCCTTGGCTGATTAAAGTATTCATTTTTAATAATAAGCAATGTGGCAACAGGGATTTTTCACGGGACTACAAATATTAGAAAAAGAATCTTATGTTCGTTTCCACAGTTGGATCTGGAATATTTGCTCCAGATATGGTGGATTCATGTGTACAGGTCTTGTATACTTATTTACTTTTGATCATCCTGTGGCTATCTTCATATAATGCAGTCAAGAGTCAATCAAAGAAATAGTTGCATTCATATGACATGCAAAACTTAAAAAAAAAAAGCAAGGAGAGAACGGACTTACAAATTAAGGAGAAACTTCCTGACAGTGAGAACAATTAATCAGTGGAACAACCTGCTGCCAAAAGCGGTGAATGCTCCAACACTGGAAGTTTGTAAGAAGAGACTGGACAGCCATTTGTCTGAAATGATACAGGGTTTCCTGCCTGAGCAGGGGGTTGGACAAGATGACCTCCAAGGTCCCTTCCAACTCTGTTATTTTGTTAAAACTTCTTGTTTGTATTTCAACACCCAGGGTCAACTGAATACATTTAGCTAATCGATAATTTTGTGTCTAGAGTGAATGCTGGAAGTAGGTTAGTTCAATCTGCAGGTTAAAGTTAATGTGCGAATGTGGCCTAGTTTGTAGCAAGGCCCCATCATTTGAAGAAAACCTCTTTGTTGATATTCTCTGCTTTTGTTGGCAGCCTCCTGTTGCAGGATTCTCAGTCTTTGGAGGAGGGGGGGGCATGGATATATTTTGGCATCTGCATGAGATGGTTGCTAAGGAGGCAGAAAAAAAGTATTCGCTCATTTCTCAAATCTTTACCTTAATGGAGGCAGCCTATCGCAGAGCAGAATGGAAATAACTCAGAATATATATTTTTTTCTATCTGATTTACCCCTATATTATTTTGATGATTCCTCCGCCCCCCCCCCATGAAACTATAAGGCTGGTGGATTTACACAACATGCTGATGCTAAACTTAAGAACTGTGCCTAATGATAAACTGTAAAAAAAATTAATTTGACAGAAGGAGTTTATACCACGTGCTCAGACAGTGGCTGGGTTCCTATGAAAGTATATATTAATTAAACCTAACCTCATTTTAGCCTAGATCTGCTACATTGGGTGACTCAACCCAAACTCAAAGCAGTTTGGCATAATGGACTTCAAAAAAGTGTCTGCAACCAAGTTGATATTGATGGTTTGTTTAAATTCAAGTCTTGGCTTTTCTCCAAGAGAAAATGGTGGCAGGCATATGGTAGCTCTTCCTTCTTCAGTTTTTGCCTACAACAAACGTTTAAGGAAGGTTGGGCTGAGAAAAACAGAGAGAGAAAGGAGGGGGAGAGAGGTGGGGAGAAGGGGGATAGAGGGAGGGAGGGAGGAAGAGAGAGGGAGAGAGGGAAAGGGAGAGAGGGAGGGAGAGAGAGGAAGAGAGAGAAGATGAGGGAAAAGGGAGAAAGGGGAAGAGGGGAGAGAGGAAGAGAGAGAAAGAGGGGAGAAAGGGAAAGGGAGGGAGGGAGAAAGGGAGAGGAGAGGGAGAGAAGGAAGGAGAGAGAGGGAGAGAGAGAAAGAGGGAAGAAAGCAAAAGGGAGGGAGGGAGAGAGGGAGAGGAGACAGGAAAAGAAGGAGGGAGAGAGAGGGAGAGAGGAAGAGAAAGAGAGGGAAAGAGGGAAAGGAAGGGGAGAAAGGGAGGGAGAGAGTGTGGGAGGGAGAAAGAGGGAAAGGGAGAGAGGGAAAGGGAGAAGGAGGAAAGAGAGACAAAGGACAAGAGAGGGAGAGGGAGATGGAGAGAGAAAGGGAGCGGGGGAGAAGAAAAAGGAGGGAGGGAGGGAGGGAAAGAGGGAATATGAATCTGCCTCCAGGTCACTCAGTGATCTTCTGGGGCTGAGATCTCCCCATTCTCGTCAACCTCTTCACCACTGCCCATTCATCCTGATGCATCAATAAATCCTACTACAGCTAAGCTAAGCACTCAAAATGTTCCATAGTCCTTTGCTTTTACCCCCGTTCTGTTTTCCTCCCACTACTCTGCTGCCCCTTTTGTGTTCCTGTTTAGAATGGAAAACCTTTGGGGGGCAAGGCTCCCTTATTCATTGTAAAATGTGCTGAGAACGATGCTAGAGTAGCAAAAAAGCTGACAATAAGAACGAGAATAATAATGATAAATCCCACTAGCTGCGTTCGCACAATAGGCTAAGCTTGGTTAGTTTTAATCTTGATTAGGTTTGCGTGGATATGCGTGTGTGTTTGCATCGCCTGCATTAATGGGGTGTGCAGGTTATGATTCAACCCAGAAAATAGCTTTATTCAGCAACAGCGAATTAAGCTAAGCATGTTCATTTGAACCCAGCCTCTGCATTTAAGGTGATTTTCAGCTTACATGTGTGCAAGACTGCAGGTAGTCCTCGACGTATGATCACAGTTGAGGCCAACGTTTCTGTGGCTAAGTGAGACATTTGTTAAAAGAGTTTTGCCCCATTTTATGACCTTTCTTGCCACAGTTGTTAAGTGAATCGCTGCACTTGTTACATTAGGAACACGATTTTTAAGTGTATCTGGCTTCCCCATTGACTTTCCTTGTCAGAAGGTCGCAAAAAGTGACCACTTGACCCCAGGACACGACAATCGTCATACATATGAACCAGTTGCCAATTTTGATCATGTGACTATGGATGCTGCAATGGTCATAAGTGTGAAAAATGGTCATAAGTCATTTTTTTTCAGGTGCCCTTGTAACTTTGAACTGTCATTAAATGAACTGTTGTCAGTCAAGGACTACCTGTATATGTTTGTTCCACTGTATGTTATGAACAGAGCTACCCAAGAATGCAAATACAAATAGTCCTTGTGTGATGACCCAGGGCACAGCACAGAGGCAATGCAGTCAGCTGGCAATTCAAACCGCCCTTTAATTGTTCCAAATTTTCCCCAAATGCTCCCACGTTTCTGGCAAGTCTCCAAACAAAGGAAGACACACACACCTTCAGCTGCCTCTGACTGCAAGTAGTTTCACACACAGTCTGATTAGGAGAGGAATTTACTCATGGCCACGGAGATAACAAGGAATGACACATACCTCATAAACCTAACGAGTCTGTGTGAAAACATGTTTGCCTGAGCAGTTTCAAAAGGGAAGCCAAAATACAGTCCAAGATCTTTGAACATCCAAGCAACGTTGTCAGCCAGTCCAATGGTCAGAGTTTCTGGGTTTCCAAGCAGAAATCACAGAACAAGAGATCAGCAACAACACACACAAAACTCCAAGGAACCAGTGTTTGTTCCCGACAAATGCCTCTCCTCACAGCGTCTCCTTAAATCTCAGTCTCCAGGCGTGCCTTGTGGAGAGGGGCGGGATGCTTTCCTCCCAAGTAGTTGAGCCTGCCTGCATTGTTCCCTCCTTCTCTCCACTCTCCGTGCTCTAGGATCAGGTGGGGGTGGCCCTTGCTCATCGTCTGAACTCTGTCTCTCCTGGGTCCTGGCCTGCCTTGGCCTGCTCTTCCTCACATTCCTCTGAAGCCACAGACAACTCTCCCTCGACCTCCATAGGGTCCCGTTCCAGCTCATTTTCCTCAGCAGATTCAGGCTCCGACGGAGGCATGACACCTCGACTAACATTGTTTAGTGACCATTCAAAGTTACAACAGCATTGAAAAATGTGACTTACCGTACTTTCTGGCTTATAAGACGACTTTTGAGAGTGTTGAAATTGGCACCGAATTCGGGGGTCGTCTTATACGCCAAGTCGTCTTATATGCCGGAAATCACGGTAGTTTCCGGAGTATAAGATGACTTTCTAGGCATGCAACTCGGTGCCAAACTCGGAGGTCATCTTATACGCTGGGTCGCCCTATACGCTGGAATATACGGTACGTTTCTCACAGTTAGGACCCTTTGTAGCATCCCCCTGGTCATGTGATCAAAATTCAGACACTTGGCAACTGGTTGCAATGCTTTCGGGGGGGGGTCATGTGGTCATCCTTTATGACCTTCTGACAAGCAAAGTCAACAGGGAAGCCGGATTCACTTAACAACTGGGTTACTAACTGATCAAATGCAGTGATTCACTTAACAACTATGGCAAGAAAGGTTGAAAAATGGGGCAAACCCCACTTAACAGCAGAAATTTTGGGCTCAGTTGTGTTCATAAGTCGAGGACTACCTGTCACCCTAACTGCAAAGGAAAGACATCAGAATGATTGCGTCTGTCCACCATCTTCTCTCGCACTTTCTGTTAGAGCACTATGGCAACTGGACCTGATCAATGCTGTACCCTGTGATTCTAGGCAGGATTTAAGGTTTAATCCTAATCTATATTGACCACTCATTTCTACGTCTGCCAATTTGCATCAGAGTCTTGTCTTAAGCAGTGGCCCGGGCCTGTCCCATTTTCTCACATGAATCTATAACCAGCAGGTGGTGGTGGGGGGATGAAATCATAGCTTTCTCGTTAATGTCCGTCACGATGAAAGGCAAGCTGATCTACCACCCAGATGCCAGGATGTGTCTGTCTTAATATTTATCCACTTTCATCCCTAATCTTCTTAGCCTCTCAAAACTCCTTTTGCACAGGCAGCAAGATGGGGAGGGGGAGGAGGGTGGGGGTGGACAATGGTGAGGAATAGCAACTCATCATTTATGGGCTGTTTGTATTTTGGAGACCCCATCCATACAACTCAGAAAAAAAGACCTCTTGGGCAGAATTTGCTCGGATTCTCTCATTTTCTATCTGTAAACAGCAAAAGTGTTTACCTGAACAAATGTCCATGGGCTCTGTGTTCAGTTGCACAAACGGGGGTCTGCTGGTGTTGGTGGAGAAAGGGATGGGGGGGGTAGTGTTTATGACATTCTAGAGACAGCAGAGATCAGAGAAATATTCAAGGGTTTGGGGGATGGAGAGGCAGAGACATGTGGGCGAAGGTCAAGACTGAGAGTGAGATTTGATGGACAGGTTTTGGACATGTTCAATATTTTGATTTCAGGGAGTGAGCGAAGGAAGAAGGGAGGGAAGGGAGGGAGGGAAGGAAGAAGAGAAGGGAGGAAGGAAGGAGGAAGAGGAGGGAGGATAGAAGAAGGAGGAAGGAAGGAAGGAAGGAAGGAAGGCAGAAAGGAAGGAAGGAAGGAAAGAAGGAAGGCAGAAATGAAGGAAGGAAGAAAGGAAGAAAAGAAGGAAGGAAGGTAGAAAGGAAGAAAGGAAGGAAGGAAGGAAGGAAGGAAGGGAGGTAGAAAGGAAGAAAGGAAGGAAGGAAGGTAGGAAGGAAGGAAGGTAGGACGGAAGACATTGGTCAAACATCTGAGTTTTTGCAAACTCATCTTCAGGCTAGAAATCGTGGAAAGGATTCAATGAGTAAAGAAGTAACAAAAGCAAACAAACCCAACAAAGAATCAGGGTAGAAAAACCTTATGTTTCTTTCTCAATCCTTTCTGGCTGGACTGAACTGATGCTTACATAGCAATCACTGAATTCCTTCTTGAAGGCTGTCTCCAGATTCCTCTACACCTTCCTAGAGTAAATTTGTGGGCCGCAGAAATTGCACCCAGCAAGAGCTTCACCCTGGCTCTAGTCTTTATTTCAAGGGCCAGGAATAATGGGAAAAGGCCAGCTATTGCATGGGAAGTAGGGAGAAGCAGATTTATGACTCCGTACAAAAGACCATCAGGGTGAAATGATACAGGAAGTCCTCAACTTACAACAATTCATTTAGTGACTGTTCAAAGTTACAATGGCACTGAAAAAGCGACTTACCCCCATGGTCATGTGATCATAATTTGGACACCTGTATTAAGCTGCAAAGAGGTGTTGACTCGTGAGGAGAAGAGAGATCCAAGGAGCTAAAGGAGAGGATGAAGTGAGAAGGCTCACCAATGGGAAGACCTTCACTCCACTGCTCTCAAAGAAATATCTTTATACTATCTTCATAATTGCTTCTCTGGAGCACTGTTTCTCAACCTTGGCACCTCTAAGATGTGTGGACTTCAATTCCCAGAATTCCCCAGCCAGCAATGGACCGCTATGGAGTGTCAAAAGAGTTGCTGGTCAACCAGGTTAGCTGCACAAAGATACCCAAGATGGACGGTTATTTTAGAATTAGAATTAGAATTAAAACTAAGATGATCAAAGGCCTGGAGACCAAAACATACGAAGAACGGCTGCAGGACTTAGGTTTGGCTAGTCTAAAGAAAAGAAGAAACAGGGGACACATGATAGCAGTATTCCAGTATCTGAGGGGCTGCCACAAGGCAGAGAGGGCCAGGTTGTTTACCAGAGCACCAGAGGGAAGGACGAGAAACAATGGTTGGAAACTGATCGAAGAGAGAAGCAACTGAAATTAAGGAGAAACTTCCTGACAGTGAGGACAATCAACCAGTGGAACAGCTTGCCTCCAGAAATTGTGGATGCTCCATCACTGGAAATTTTTAAGAATAGACTGGACAATCACAGGTTCTCCTGCTTGAGCAGGGGGCTGGACTAGATGACCTCCAGGGTCCCTTCCACCTCTATTCTATTCTAGGATGGCACAGTGATCACAAATCAATGCAAAAATGCTTAATGTTGACCCTTGGTTATAGAGTTGGGAATTTTAGTGAGACTCAGAGTGAATTATACTTGCAATTCAAACACACACACATACACACACACAGAGAGAGAGGGGGGGTTTTTTCTAGAGCTCATGGCTGAAGGCAACTACAATGCTTAATGTTGACATTGGCCACAGAGTTGAGAACTTTAGTGAGACTCAAAGTATTGCAGCTTTAATTCACACACACACACACACACACACACACACACACAGAGAGAGAGAGAGAGAGAGAGAGAGAGAGAGAGAGAGAGAGAGAGAGACAGACAGACAGACAGACAAACAGACAGAAAGAGTTTCTATATCTCACTGTTGAGAGCAACTTGAAGGCCCTATAATACTTAGTGTTGACCTTGGCCACAGAGTTGGGAACTTTAGTGAGACTCAGAATATTGTATCTTCAGTTTAAACACAGACAGGCAGACGTGTTTCTAGATCTCAGAGTTGAAAGCATATACTTCCAGAGATCTTTTGGAATCGGCTAACTGCAGGCAGCCTGAGAATATGCCTTGGGCAGACCTTCTGTCCCCCGGCGTTCTGTTGTCCCTGATTCCTGATTAGCTTTCGACGCTGAGTGTTTAGATGGCAATTTATTGTTGCACCTGACCCCAGTTTTTCTTCCGGCCTGCACAAGGCTGGACCACACTGCCTGGACCGTGACTGCTGCCCATAAACATGATTTATCACAGTCCTTTAGGGAGAAACACTCCTTCCCTCGGCATCAAGTTATTTTACCAGATGGACCGTCTGTTACTTCGCTGATAAGTCTGGACAGTGACTTAACTGATCGCAGAACGCAGCCTCCTATCTCCCTTAGATGCCATCTGTGAGTGAGCAGCCTGCAAGCATTTTCTGACTTTCTTTTTTCCAGGAAGAGCCTATATAGCCAGGATTATGGACAGTTTTTGGCCCCCTTGGCAAGAAACGTGTTTTTTAGTTGAACTGTGGAATGGAAAATAAGGACAGGTGTAAAATCTGCTCTTTGGAAAACTGACCAGAATCTGAGCACTTGACAGCCACCTACATGTATACAGCTCCAAAGTTTCCACTTCTTTCTTTTTTATGAATTTGATTACAATTATAGGTAGCCCTTGAGTTAAAACCATTCGTTTAGTGCAGTGGTTCTCAACCTTTTTAATGCCGCGACCCCCAACTGGTCGTAAGTCGAGGACTACTCAACTGGTCGTAAGTCGAGGACTACTCAACTGGTGCAGCACCGTTTGCAGAATGGGACTTTTGGCGGGCTCAGTAGGGCAGAGACAGCCTGGACAATTCCTATTGGCTTTCAAAAGCCAATAGAATAAAAGGGAGTAGCACAGCTAAGGAAAAGGGGGAAAAAATGGCGGACTGCGTTGTTTGGCGACCCCCGTGAAATGGTCGTTCGACCCCAAATGGGGTCCCGACCCACAGGTTGAGAACCACTGGTTTAGTGACTGTTCCAAGTTACAAGGGCACTGAGAAAAGCGACTTATGATTGATTTTCACTAGTTTCATTCCATACAGCGTTAATCTTGTGAACTCTCAAGCTTCCTCCTTCCGTTATATATTCAAGGTGGACAGTATTTAATATTTATTTGTTATGTATATGTAGGGGTGTGGGTCTATACATATATTGTATATAGTACGTTTAGGTGTATGTCATGTATGTGTTTGACACTTGCAGTGTCCTGGGGTCATGTGATTACCATTTGAAACCTCCCCAGCTGGCTTCTGACAAACAAAGTCAATGGGGGAAGCTGGATTTGCTTAAGGACCACATGATTCACCTAACAACTGTAGTGATTCACTTAACAACTGTGGCAAAAAAGGCCATAAATTGGGGTGCAACTCATGCTAACAACGGTCTTGCTTATCAATGGATAGTTTGGGCTTAATGATTTTCATGATTTTTTTTTTAAAGCTGGGATCTGAAGAGGTTCCTGTCCCATAGGCTAGGATATTATGGGAAAAATAAAGTAGGTTCCATACATGCCCTGCCAGATCAGTCAATGGAAGTGTGCAGTGATGTTGCCCAATTATTGGATGCTGGCCATGCTGATCTATCTTGAGCTGTGGATCAATATATAAAATTTAAAAAAAAACCCCACTCCTCAAATAACTCCTTTTTCTCCCCCGTTTTTTTCCTATCTCATTCCCCTGGAGAAGCCATTCTTAGCTGTGGGGGTGCATCTTGATGTAGAGAAAAATTATCTTCAATGGTTGAATGCAAAAAATGTCCACTTTGTTAATAAAAATATAAGCATGACACTTCAGATATGAACAGTTGGCTTGTGCTGCCTTTGATTGATTGATTGATTATATGTCAAGTCAAACCACTTGGATAACTTTGGGCCAATCACTAGGAGACAGTGAGTTCTAGTTCTGACTTAGGCATGAAAACCAGCTGGGTGACTTTGAGCCATCACCAGGAGACTGTGAATTCTAGTCTCACTTTCGGGAAGAAAGCCATCCGGAAGAGTTTGGGCCAATCACCAGGAGACCAGGACATTTAGTACTGCCTTAGGTGTGAAAGCTGACTGGGTAACTTTGGGCCAATTACCAGGAGATGGTGAGTTCTAGTCCCATCTTAGACATGAAAGCCGGCTGAGTGACTTTGGGCCAGTCCTTCTCTTGCAACTCAACCACCCATCTAACAGGGTTCATAATAGTAATAATAATAATAACAACAACAACAACAACAACAACAACAACAACAACAACAACAACAACAAGCAGCGGCATGACAAAGTAGCAACAATGGTGCATTGGAAGATCTAAAAAAAATATCATTTGCCTGTAAGCAAAAACTGGTGGGATCATAAAATAGAGAAAGTGATAGAAAATGATAAAATTAAACTTCAGAATTCAAACAGACAAGCACCTGCAACATAACACCCCAGACTTAACAATTGTCGATAAGAAAGACAAAAAAGTCTGGATAGTGGACGTGGCAGTGCCTGGAGACAGCAGAATAGACGAGAAAGAACTGGAGAAGATAACAAAATACAAAGACATAGAAATAGAAAGACTGTGGTAAAAGCAAGCAAGGGTAGTACCAATAGTAACAGGCTCCTTGGGTGCAATCCCAAAACAACTGGAGCACCTCTTGAACACCATTGGCATTGACAAATTCACTATTAGTCAATTGCAAAAGGCGGCCTTACTAGGAACTGCTTCCATCCTGCGACGATACCTGTAATACCATCAAACATCCACATCTGCCTATCCCAGGTCCTGGGTAAGGACTTGATAGGTAGACAAAATGCCAAATCTGGCTGACTGTGCGATGATCCATCATCATCATCATCATCATCATCATCATCATCATAAAGTTGGAAGGGACCTTGGAGGTCATCAAGTCCAACTTCCTGCTCAGGCAGGTAACCCTATACCATTTCAGACAAATGGCCATCCAGTCTCTTCTTAAAAACTTCCAGTGTTGGAGCATTCACCGCTTCTGGAGGCAGGTGGTTCCACTGGTTAATTGTTCCAACTGTCAGGGTTGTTGTGGGGAAAATAGAAAGAGGAAGGAATATTGGGCATGTAAGCTCCTGGTGTTCCCTGGCAATTTATAATCTTATATATTTCTTAATTCTTAAGAACATATATTTAAGAACATATATTTAAGAATTGAAGTGCCAAAACAAGAGAACTCCCAGGCATTAGGTGAAAAGGGCAAGATTCTTTGGATGCTTACCACTTTGGCTTATTTATAAACAACAATAAAATTAAACAAAAGTAAATAAAGTCATTTTCAACTTCTAGCCACTGCATATAGATAGTCTCCAAACCTTTGGAAAATTCTTCCCAGCTTCAGAAGCTGGGAGGAATTGGATTCAGTCCTCAGCGGTTTAGAAACAAATAATAATAATAATAATAATAATAATAATAATAATAATAATAATAATAATAATAATAATAATAATAATAATAATAATAATAATAAAAGGTTCTCAAGAAAAGCAAGTTAGGATGGGTGGGTGGGAAGTGCCCTAAGCGAAGGAGAAGGCATAAAATGGCTTTGACAGAGGGGCGGGCAGGAAACAGTACCTGATTAAGTAAAGCTTGCTATCCTCCCAGCCTCACACAGGCTAAACTAAATGGTTATAATAATCCAAAGGGTCTTGCCCTTTTCATCCAATGCCTGGGAGATTTCTTGTCTCAGCTCTCCAATTCTTAAAGATATGTTTGTGTTAAAAGATTGTAAGCTGCCGGGGAAGATCAGGAGCTTACAACCGGAGGCATTAAAGGAGGAGAAAGATCCAGGATTTCATTGAAACTTAAACTGGAACAAACGGATCTTCCTCTACCTTCAAGGCATGCAGAATGTCTGTCTTTTTAACAGCTGGAGACAATGCTGAGGTTTGTAGGGAGGGATGGCAAATCTTCCCTTAGTATCCAATCAGAGAAACATCTCTGCATTCCTGACCTTGTCTTGGCCAGCATTCCCAATCTTTGGAATCCTTTCTGAGTTTGGTTATTTGTTTGCAGACGTTTCATTACCCAACTAGGTAACAATATCCAATATCTCAGGGGCTGCCCCAAAGAAGAGGGAGTCAAGCTATTTTCCAAAGCGCCTGAAGGCATGACAAGAAGCAATGGGTGGAAACTGGAGAGCAGCAATCTAGAACTAAGGAGAAACTTCCTGACAGTGAGGACAATTAATCAATGGAACTACTTGCCTCCAGAAGTGGTGAATGCTCCAACGCTGGAAGTTTTTAAGAAGAGACTGGACAGCCATTTGTCCAAAATGGTATAGGGTTTCCTGCCCGAGCAGGGGGTTGTACTAGATGACCTCTAAGGTCCCTTCCAACTTCTTCTTCTTCTTCTTCTTCTTCTTCTTCTTCTTCTTCTTCTTCTTCTTCTTCTTCTTCTTTTTCTTCTTCTTCTTCTTCTTCTTCTTCTTCTTCTTCTTCTTCTTCTTCTTCTTCTCTCCTCCTCCTCCTCCTCCTCCTCATCATCATCATCATGACTGTTTATATACAGGCAACCCTCCACTTACAACCAATTTTAGTGACCATTCAAAGTTACCACAGCACAGAAAAAAGTGACTTATGACCATTTTTCACCCTTATGACAGTTGCAGCATCCCCATGGTCTTGTGATCAAAATTCAGACGCTTGGCAACTGGCATCTATTTATGACGGTTGCAGTGTCCTGGGGTCAAGTGATGACCTTTTGTGAACTTCTGACAAATAAATCAATGGGAAAGCCAGATTCACTTAACAACCATGTTATTAACTTTACAACTGCAGTGATTCACTTAACAACTGTGGCAAGAAAAGTCGTAAAATGAGGTAAAACTCACTGAATAACTGTCCCGCTTAGCAATGAAAATGTTGGGCTCAATTGTAAATTGAGGACTACCTGTAATGTGAGAATCTACTGTATTAGCCTCTCTGCCAATTATTTATGCAGCCACTCAACCACAGGCTCCTTCAGGACATTCTTCTAAAGGTGTGAACAAACTCAGAATTTTTCAGTAGTGTGGTCTCAGAATGAAAATGTGAGTGGTTTCAGACTGAAATTTTAAAATGGGTGGGATTGGTTTTAGACTTACTCATATAATCTTTGGTCTTTAGATCTTGGTCTTGTAGTTTTTGAGTCTTTGAGTTTTAGTCTTATAGTCCTATACAGCAGGGCTTTTCAACCTTTTCACCCTTTGTACCACTTTTAGGATATGGCAACATCCGAGTATCACCAGTCTCTTAGCAAGGTGTCAAAAACTTGATGACCCCCCCCAAAGGAAAAAAGTGATAAAAGTACAGGTAGTCCTCAACTTACAACAGTTCGCTTAGTGACTGTTCAAAGTTACAATGGCACTGAAAAAAGTGCCCCCCAAGGCATAGCTGAGCAAGACACCTCCCTGTTTGCCCGGCGGCACTCTTCCTCCTGTCCGAGGTTTTCATTGTTGTGAGTATTTCTGTTGAGGATTGGCAGCTGAGGTGGGATAGGGGTGTGTTTGGTTTTTATTCCCTCCCCCCCATCTGCTGGGTGGTTGGAGCAGGTTTTGGTCACTTCACATAACCCTGGGACACTGTGACTGTCATACATATGAATCAGTTGCCAAGCATCTGAATGTAAATCACAAGACCCTGGAGAGGCTGCAACATTCCAGCTGATTGGTGCTTCTTCTGGGCTCAGCGGAAGTGCCAGCTGGAGCCTGCCGCTGATCCTGGTGTTTCTACTGAGCCCTGACAGCCCTGCAGCTCCAGCCATCTCTTGCTCAGGCTTGTGCTGCCACCGGTTCAGCTCATTCCCCTCCCCCGCTACCACTTTTCTAGGATGTTCGCGTATCACCTGCCAGGTGCCAATGTACCACAGGTGGTACCTGTACCACTGGTTGAAAAGCCCTGCTATACAGATAGTCATTGAACAATCTGCTTCCAGAAGCAGTGAATGCTCCAACACTGGAAGTTTTTAAGAAGAGACTGGACAGCCATTTGTCCGAAATGGTATAGGGTTTCCTGCCTGAGCAGGGGGTTGGACTAGATGACCTCCAAGGTCCCTTCCAACTTTACTATTACTATTATTATTGTTGTTATTATTATTATCTGTAGTGATTCGCTTAACAGCTGTGGCAAGAAAGGTTTAAAATGGGTCAAAACTCACTTAATTATTGTCTCACTTAGCAACAGAAATGTTGGGCTCAATTGTGGTCATACGTCGAGGACTACTTGTAGTCTTTGGTGTTTGATCTTTGGACTTATAGTCTTTGAGTCTTGGCCTTAGTGATGGGAAACCTGAGGAATCAAATCAATAGGAAGTAGAAAATAAAAAGGAAAAGAAATTAAACCAATAGGAAATTAAAGAAAAGAGGAGAAAGAAAAGTCTTCTGCCATGGCTCTGTCCTTTGAACAAGGACCAGCTTTCCTCATTATGTTTCAGAGTCAGACAATCATTTTTACAATCTCCAAAAAGGCACTTACATTGTCTGGGCTTGTCAGGGTCTTCCTTTCTAGCATTAATTGTCTTTTCTCATCTTCAACACATCCTCATCTTTATCTATTCTTGAATGCAAGAAAGAAAAATTATCCTCCACCTTCTTTTCCTTGTGATCAACCGTAAGTGCATGAAGCACGCAGGTTAGGCTGACCTTTGTCTTCTTAATGTGTAATATTAGCCCGGTTTTCTCACTTTCCATTTTTACTTTCCTTAATGAGACCTTCTGAGTCTTTTACTTACTTTGGGGCACTGGGAGGGAGTCGAGGTTGTGCTAGGAAAATGGATGACGTTTGACCAGACTGAGGATGTAGGAGGATGGGAAGCGGTCAAGGAGACAGGTAGGATTAAGGAACTAAAATACCCTTTGAGCAGCCACAAATTACCACTATAGTTAATACCAAAAATAGTTAATAGCCACAATGACCTAATGCTGAACTTGGTGGCCACAATCTCATAAACCTTGTTGCTCTCTGAGCTTGGTTGTTTCCTTGCAAACGTTTTATAACCTGACTAGGTAACATCATCAGTGCTATGAGGGAGTAGAAACAAAAAGACCAAAAATCATACTTGTAAGCAGTCAGCATTCAGATAAATAGAGATTAATACAGGATTAGTAGCAGACCAACAATCAAGTAAACAATCCCCAGTCAAGGAACCTCCAACTCAGACGAACAATCAAACAGTACACAACAGCTCAGAGAGCAACAAGGACCCTTCAAACTAACAGTAAACAACAGCCCACCAACACCGACAGGGCAAACTTGTATATAAAAAGAGTGCACACCCCACTCACACCTAGCACTGATATTGATACCTAGTTGGGTAATAAAACGTCTGCAAGGTAAGAACCAAACTCAGGGAGCACCAAGGTTATTTATGTGTGATGCATAAAGTATTAACAACCAGGAGGAGCTTCACTCTATAGTCACAGCCACAACCTTGTTGTTTTTAACCAGATCTTGCAGACACCCTTGTAGTGCAGAAAGAACTGTGTCATAAGAGCAAGAGTTTATCCTGTCCAGTGTATAGTTTTTTTTCCCACTGGCAACTCTCTGGAAGTTCACAAGCAGAAAAATCCCACTGTTTTGTCAGGGAATTGCACAGCAAGTGTCAAAATGAAGTCAGAGACGCTGACACGAACTTGTCAAACTAAAGTCCGATACGAGTTTCCCTTTTATCCTGCCTTTTTTTTTATGTGCTCTGCATGCTATACTGTGATTTACCTCATGATACTCCTGTTTCCCTGATTATCTTAGTCTGCTGTAAATATAGATGTAAACATATTTATTTATGTAAAATATTTATATTATATTTTATATAAATATTGATATAAAATAAATATTTTACATCTATCTTGACAGCAAACAAGATAATCAGGCAAACAGGAGCATCATGAGGTAAATCACAGAACAGCATACAGAGCACATAGAAGAAAAAGGCGGGAAAAAAGGGAAACACCCTCTTTATATCCACAGCAACCAATCAGAGCGTAGATTGCCTCAGGAGCCAGCACTCTCCAACCAATCAACTACAGCTGTGTGTTCTGGCCCACTATACGCTTTACTGTTCCAGCTATTAAATTAAATATCCTAACATGTTTGCACTCCAACCAACAAACAGGCATTTAGCCTCCAAACCTTACCATCTTCCATGAACTTCTTCAAACTCTGTTTCAAGTCCTATCTTGTGACAGGGAGTTCCACATGTTATACGTCAGTAGGGACAAACCTATGGCACACGTGCCAGAGGTGGCACTCAGAGCCCTCTCTGTGGGCACGCATGCCGTTGCCCCAGCAGAGTTCACCAGAGTAGCGAGCACGTGGCATTTGGAAGTGAGCGAGCAAGCGGCATTGGCCTCCCGGGGAAGCCCCGGAGATGGTGAGGGACTGGCCCCGGCCACGCTCACCCAGTCTGCCATGACCATTGCAACCACGCCCACCCAGTGGGCCACGCCCCCCCCACAATGCTGATGCAGCCCTGGCACTTTGCGATAAATAAGTGGGTTTTGGGTTGCAGTTTGGGCACTCGGTCTCTAAAAGGTTCGCCGTCACTGTTATAGGTAGTCCTTGACTTACGACCACAACTGAGTCCAAATTTTTTGTTGCTAAGTGAGACACTTGTTAAGTGAATTTTGCCCTTTTTTACAACCTTTCTTGCCATAGTTGTTAAGTGAATCATTACAGGTGGTAAATTAGTAACATGGCTATTAAGTGAATCTGGCTTTCCCACTGACTTTGCTTATCAGAAGGTCGCAAAAGGTAATCACATGACCATGGGACATTGCAACGGTCATACATCTGAGTCAGTTCCCAAGCATCTGAATTCTGATCACATGACCATTGGGATTCTGCCACGGTAGTAAGTGTGAAAAAATGGTCCTAAATCACTTTTTTCAGTGCCATTGTAACTTCGAACGATCACTGCTGTAAGTCGAGGACTACCTGTAATTAGGCGCCATCTGAAGCCCTTCTCCTTTTTTGCTCTGTCCCCAAATTCAGGTTCATAAGATAAATATGGATCTCATTTATACAGAATGCAGTAGGTTAAACAAACGACAGTCATATAAATGTTGCATAAACATATGCATACTTGAATAACATTTGCATTAGATAAGTACACATGGAATGGTAACTGTTTACTGTTATAATGATATGCCAGAAAGCAAAACAAAAAGCAATTGGACGGAAAATAATCAAGGAGAGAAGCAACTTAGAATTAAGGAGAGATTTCCTGACAGTGAGAACAATTAACCAGTGGAACGACTCCAGAAGCTGTGGGTGCTCCATCACTGGAGGTTTTTAAGAAGAGACTGGTCAGTCACTTGTCTGAAATGGTATAGGGCTTCCTGCCTGAGCAGGGGGCTGGACTAGATGACCTCCAAGGTCCCTTCCAGCTCTGTTATTCTGTTAAGAAGGCACTTGTCCGCTCAGTTGCCCCAGTGGATCTTCTTGGCAGTCCTGCACTGCTCTGAAATGTTTTAATGGGCTGATGTCAGCTTCCAGCATCTTGCAAAGATGCTCACAGCAAAGGGACTGAGGGACGGGGGAGGACGTTATCCAAAAGTTTCAGGCCTGGCGAAAAGGGAATTCTTGCTTTTGACCTGAACCCCCTCCTCTGTCCCCCTACCCTGAAGCCCACAACTCAATATAAGCCCCCCTTCCATCCCAACCCTGGACCCCAATTATTATTCTGCTTGTCACCTTCCTAAGAAAAATAGAAGCATTAGATGGAGAACTGTTTTCATATTTGATGGAGAAGTAGATAAACGGCAGTCAGGTTCAACTTGATAAGGCCCTGCTCTGGGCATCTCCTCTTTCTGAGAAAGCTCTTACTATGCATAGACCAGACTATCTGTTCGGCTGCACCTTGACACAAATCTATCTGCACGTAAGATGAGCCAATTCCTTCAAAAATTACAGCACCGGGGATTGAATGGAGGAGAGAGGGGGTGGAATTGGGAAAGGGAAGTTGGGAGGAAGAAGGATGCACAAATTCTTTCCAAAGACTTATTCTGCCTCTTAGCAAAATGGTGGCTCCTAGGTGGATCCTTCTTTCCATGTTGCTCCCCCCTCTCTGCCCCCTCTCTCTCCCTCTCTTTCTCTCCCTGTGGCTTTCATTCTCTCCCTCTCCCTTCTCTCTCCCTTTTTCTTTTCTCCCTCTCCCTCTCCTTCTCTCCTTCCCTCTTTCTTCTCTCTCCCCCTCTAGTCTCTCTCCCTCTTTCCCTCTCTTCTCTCCTTCTCCTCTCTCTTGCTCTCCCTTTCACTCTGTCTCTTTCCCTTCCTCTTTTGTCTCCCTTCCTCCTTCTCTCTTCTCTCCCTCTCTCTCTTTTCTCTCTCCCCCTCTCCTTCTCTTCTTCCCTTTCTTCTCTCTCCCCCTCTACCCCCTTTCTTCTTTCTCCCTCTTTCCCTCTCTTCTCTCCTCTCTCTCACTCTCCCTTTCACTCTGTCTTTCCCTTCCTCCCCCTTTTCTCTCCCTTCCTCCCTCTCTCTCCTCTCTCTCCCTCTTTCTTTACCCCCCTCTCTCTCTCTCCCTCTCCCTCTCCCTCTCTCTCTCTCTCACTCTCTCTCTCTCCCTCCCTCCCCCTCTTCTTGTTTCACCCACTTTCTCCTTTTCCCTCTCTCCCTCCCTCCTTCTCTGTCCCTCTCTAGAAATTCTTAAAGCTGTCACGTTTGTGCTAGGGGATACAAATATACACAGAGGACAATATAAGTGACCAGAATGTGCAAATAGACTTTTCGATAGAAGACAGTGCATCATCAGAACAAGCCCACTCACAAAGTGTGTCCATGTTGGTGGTAGAGATGAAGACGGTCCTTTTTTTTGTTTGGAAGCCTGAACAGAAGGCTTCCCCCCCCCCCACCTTGGAAAGGCGTTTTAGTTTAAGTGTGATTTAAAGTGGAAAAACCTACGAGCCTGATGTTGGAGATGGCTCCCAAACTTTTAACATTGCACAGAGAATAAACTGAGCAGCCCAAGTACATAGTGTTGAGTCCGTGGCGGGAAAACAGACACGAGAAGCAGCTGGAGTTCTCAGTTTCTTTTATTCAGCGTTCAGCTTACAGGAAGATGGCTTCAGCCTCGCCCAAACGCCTCGCAGCCTCTTATATAGGCAACTCCCGGGTAAATGGGTTACTTTTCCCGCGCCAGCACCCGCGCATGCGCACGGCGCTGGCGACAGCCTGTCTGGTCCCGGGCAGCTTTGCACCTGCCCGGGACTGCCTGCAAACGCCCGAGCCGTTTGCAAAGGCTCGGGACATAACACCCCTTTCCCCCGGGCTAAAACTACTACCAACATACAACATTTATTTTATACGACATTTTGCTCCCCAGTGCTCCCACTGTTTACTGGCTTTTGCCTTGCCAGCAATGTTATGTAGTCTTCTAGGTACTTGGGAGATTTCTTTGCTCTCTGTGACCTTCTTAGCTCTGGGTTACTGGCATAAGTCCCCTGACTGGAGGGAGGCGTGAGCCTTTTCTCTCTATTGTGCCCTGGTGTCTTCCAAGGACTGTGCCCCGATGCCTGGCCTGCTTGCTTGCCACCGGGCTCGTCAGGCCAGGGCTTCTGTTACTTTGTGACCTGGTTGACCTACCTAGCTGTAGACCCTCAGGCCCCTTGAAGTGATAGCCGCTGCTGGGCGTCTCTGTAGAACCTCCTAGGTCAGTCCAAGACCTGTCAGGAGGCTGTCCATTCCCTGAACCCCATTCTGTGTTCGGGCTCGTGTGGGTTTCTGTACTTTCCCAAAACTCAGGTGTTCCCTGATTTGTGCTAGGGTTGTTGTAGTCGGGACTTGGTTCCTCGACTAGCTCTGTGTATGTTGACCCCCTGTAGGATTTGGGGTAAGGTCAGGCCAACCTTGGGAATTGTGTGCCAGCTCTCTTGCGGGGAATGATTTGTTGGGATGCCCCCGGGTATCCTCCGTTACTGGAGTGCTGTGTGATGTGTGTGGAAAGTGAGTATGCCCCCGGGGTGACTCCCTGGCTGGAGTAGGCGTGAGTGCCTGTTGTGTGGGTAAGCTCCATGACTTCCTTTTCGGAGCAATTGCAGAACCTTGGGACGAGCCGTTTGTGGCTCCCTCAGTGGAGATGGGCAGTAGCTCTTGCCCTTCCCTTTGCTCCAAAGGGTCCCCCTCCCCCCCTGGAAAAGACCCAGGAGTCTCAGCAGAAAAGTCTCGCCTAGAGCGAAGTTGGTCGATGTGCCGACGCAGGACACGACCGTTGTCCAAGGCAACCTCGTAGGAGAGAGGGCCTGTGATCCTGGACACAGAAGCAGGGACCCATGTATGACCAGGCCCGTAATTGCGAGCCCAAACCGGGGCACCCACAAGTAGTTGTCTAGGTGCCCTGGGATGTGAGGTAGATGAAGGCAGTCTGTCCGGATGCAACCGGTCAAGTCTAGTAGTAAGTTGGCGCCCCCAACGAAGTTCAGCTGGACTTCTCCCTGTAGAAGTGGACGGTGTGGTGCGATAAGAAAGGAGAAAGTCAGCCAACCTGTGATGCCAGTCCCCGTAGGTGAGTCTCTTCAAGGCGTCCTTTGCGATGCGCACCATGCGTTCAGCCATACCGTTGGTGGACGGGTGAAAAGGCGCAGACGTGGCATGATGAATCAGGTTTGCCTGTAAGAAAGCTTGGAATTCGGAGGAGGTGAATTGAGGGCCGTTGTCGGACACAATGACATCTGGCAGCCCGTGTGCAGCAAAAATCCCCCTCAGTACCTGAATAGTCTTTGCAGTGGTGGTGGATGAGACAGGCACAACCTCAAGCCATTTTGAATGGCTGTCAACAAGGACCAAGAAGAACTGGCCCTGAAAGGGCCCAGCGTAGTCAATGTGCACCCTAGACCATGGGGACTGTGTTTCCTCCCATCTATGCACAGGAGCTTGGGGCATCTCTGGGCGAGATCGTTGGCACAGGTGGCATGCGTGCACCTTAGCCTCAATATCTTTATCTAAACCAGGCCACCACAAGTGGCTTCGTGCAAGAGCCTTCATACGGACAATGCCAGGATGACCCTCGTGGAGGGATTCTAAGACCCTAGTCCTCATTGAGGTGGGAATGACAACTCTGTTTCCCCAAAGCAGACAACCCTGAGAAAGGGACAGTTCGTTCCTTTTGGACCAGAAACTCTGAAACTCAGGACTAGGGCAGTGCTCAGGCCACCCGGACAGGACCCAGGAGCGGACACGTGAAAGTGTGTGATCTGTACCCGTTTCAGCGGTAACATCCCTGGCACTAAGAGGGAGCTCGGGCAAGGCTTGGATTGATAGAATGTTGACAGCTGGCGCGGGGTCAGCTTCTACTACTGGCAGAGGCAACCTACTGAGGCCATCAGCATGGCCCATTTCTTTCCCAGGCTTGTGGAGTAATGAAAAATCATATGCAGACAAGAAAATAGACCACCTAAGCATTCTAGGGGAAATGATGTGGGGAGTCTGCTTACGTGTGGTAAACAGTCCCAGCAGAGGCTTATGGTCAGTGAAGACCGTGAAATGCCTGCCATATAGAAAATCGTGGAATTTTTTAATTCCAGCAACAACAGCCAGAGCCTCCCTGTCTATCTGAGCGTAGTTGCGCTCGGCAGAAGACAGTGTTCTGGAGTAGTATGCAATAGGAACCTGAGTTCCATCAGACCTGAGGTGACTCAGGACAGCTCCAACCCCGTAGGGGGATGCATCACAAGCGATGCACACAGGAAGACACTCGTTGAAATGTGCAAGAACACTGTTAGAAGTGAGCAAGGCCTTGACTTCTTTAAAGCAAGCCTCATGTGCTTGTGACCACAGCCACACAGCTTGTTTGTCTAGTAGCCTGTGAAGAGGCTCAGCTACACTAGCTTTATGTGGAAGAAAAGAATTGTAGAAATTCAGGAGGCCTAGGAAGGCCTGAAGTTCGGCCTTAGACTTTGGCCTGGGTGCTTCTAAAATAGCAGTTAGTTTGGATTCAGCAGGATGAATCCCAGCAGCATCAATTTTGAATCCCAGAAATTCAGTAGAAGGCACCCCAATCTTGCATTTGTCTTTTCTGAGCTTGAGGCCTGATTCCCTGAATCTTAACAGGACAGCCCTAAGCCTTTCAGCTAGAATGTGTGTGGAGTCTCCTGCAATCAAGACATCGTCAAAATAGGGGCAGACCCCTGGTATACCTCGTAGTGTGTTTTCCATTACGCTTTGGAAAATCCCAGGAGCGACATTTACTCCAAACTGTAGCCTTTTTACTTTAAAGGCTCCCCTGTGGGTCACAATGGTCTGAGCTATGGCAGCATCATCATCAACAGGCAGCTGTTGATATGCTTGAGCTAGGTCAAGCTTTGCAAAAACACGCCCCCCCTTGAGAGAGGCCAGGATGTGACTGACCACAGGAACAGGATAGGCATGTTGCTGCAATGCCTTATTGAGTGTGCATTTGTAATCAGCACAAATGCGAATGTCCCCATTTGCCTTTAGAGGCGTGACAATGGGGGTCTCCCACGGGCTGGAATCAACAGGTTCTAGGATTCCCTGTTGGATTAGTTTGTCAAGTTCAGTGTCAATCTTACTTTTTAAAGCAAAAGGGACCCTTCTTGCTTTAATCCTAATGGGAGTGACAGTGGGGTCTAGCTTTAAGGACACAGGTGGTCCTTTGAATGTGCCCAGCTGGGGGCTGAAAACATCTGCAAATTCTTTGCAGACTTCCTGTAGGTCGAGTGTTTGTAAGCTGTTGAGTCCTGTGACGTGTATCCCCAGGGCCTCAAACCAATCGAGTCCTATGAGACTCGTTCGTTCACCCCCTACTACTAATAAGTCTAGTGGACCTTCAAAACTCTTGTATTGCACGTTAAGAGTGGCCTCCCCCTTAACACACACTCTTGAGTTCTGAAAATCTGTTAATACAATATCAGAAGGCCTTAACTTGGCCTTAGACCCACTTCTGGAACAAATCTTCCTAAATGTATGCAATGAAATGATGGACAGGGCAGACCCTGTGTCTAGTTCCATAGATAATGGAACCCCTTGTAGCTTCACGTTGAGTGACAGCTTTTTCTTCATGGGCTTGTGTGTGCCTGTTCTACAGATGCTTCTTCGCGAAGCGCAAAAACCTACCCTATTCTGGCTGGGGAATCTGGTACCCTTCAGGCGTTCTTCTTGGGGTTGTGCCTTTCGTCGGCTCAGACACACAGCTGCAATGTGCCCTTGTTTACCGCATGCCCGGCAGGTAGCGGAGCGGAACTTGCAGTCGGTTCTTCTGTGGCGACCTCCACAGCCGATGCACTTGAGCGGAGCCGAAGAGCTTCCCTTCTGGTTCTCTTCCTTCGCGGGGTGTAGACGGTCGACTTCCTCGTCCGGCTCCTCCTCGGAGTTTCGTCGGACGTCTTCCTGGTGCACGGACGCGCCCTCTGCACTGTTTCTGATCGGCCGCATGTTTTTGATGGCGCCGCCTGCTGCTTCTTCTGCGGTGACTTCCCTTAAGGCGTCTTGGAAGGATAATTCTTCCTTAGCGAAAAGTCTCTGTTGTAGCTCGCGATGCCTTAACCCGCACACGAATCGGTCCCTCAGTCGTTCCTCGAGGTCCTTGAACTCGCAGGGCTTGGCGGCCTTCCGTAACGCGGCGATGTATTCCTTGGCTGACTCACCGGACCGTTGATCCCTCTGCTCGAAGGTGTGGCGCCATGAGATAACGGACACCTTGGGGTGGAAGTGCTCTTTCAGCAGCTTCTTCAGGTCTGCGTAGCTTACAGACTCTACTGGAACAGGTGCTGCAAGGTTTTCTGCGATTTCGAAGGCGTCTTGGCCGCAAACGCAAAGCAGGGTGGCAGCCTTCAAGCTATCTTCCCTCACTTGGTTTGCCTTGAAGTAGTTCTCCATTCTGGATACGTAGGACTCCCACCGCTCTGGATGTGAGACGTCGAATTCCGAAAGCCTTCCGATTTTCGCCATCTTCGGATCTTCAGGAGACGGGTCTATCAGCCAGCCTACCCCCGAATGCGCACCGGATTGGCGGGCAGCTGCCGAGTCGACGCCGTTCCTCTTCCGCTGCTCAGGACTCCTTGGGTAAGCTTACACTTCTTCCTTTCCAGGTAGTGCAAGGCATCCCACCTTCGTCGCCAGTGTTGAGTCCGTGGCGGGAAAACAGACACGAGAAGCAGCTGGAGTTCTCAGTTTCTTTTATTCAGCGTTCAGCTTACAGGAAGATGGCTTCAGCCTCGCCCAAACGCCTCGCAGCCTCTTATATAGGCAACTCCCGGGTAAATGGGTTACTTTTCCCGCGCCAGCACCCGCGCATGCGCACGGCGCTGGCGACAGCCTGTCTGGTCCCGGGCAGCTTTGCACCTGCCCGGGACTGCCTGCAAACGCCCGAGCCGTTTGCAAAGGCTCGGGACATAACACATAGGACATAGAATAATAGAGTTGGAAGGGACCTTGGAGGTCATCTAGTCCAACCCCCTGCTCAAGCAGGAAGCCCTATACCATTTCAGACAAATGGTTGTCCAGTCTTACCCATCACAATTTTCCTCGAAATGCTCTTTTGCACTTCTCTTTCGTAATCAGTTCTAAATGGGTGTGCCTACGTGTGAAATAAATTAGTACATGAATAAAAAGGTTGCAGGTTTATACTCTCTTTGCATTTTCTCTCTGGTGATACGTCAGGAGGAAAAAGTCAAGGAGAGAGCATTAGAAGATGAACTTTCCTTGGAAAACAATATATAAAACACACTCTCATTCCAAAATCTTAATTTAAGGAATAAAATGTCTGCTCGTCTGGACGATCCTCTGAGGTTTTATTCGGCAGTCACTCAAATTGGCCTCCCTCCCAGCGACTGGACAAAAAGACCACGCCGTGTCACCGGAAGGGAATTCTAAATGAATTTGGCATCTCTAAAGAGTTTAGCCGCATGTCGTTTTTTGCTGGCAACATGACTTTTTATCATCCTAAGAGCCACGAGGCAGATGAGAGGAAAGCAGCGGTGCCTGGAGTCACAAAGCAGGCTGGGGACTCTTCAAAATGAGAGCCCCTTTGGGAATTTGGGATGTGAAGTTTTGTGACAATGATGGATGCTCAGCTCCAGAGACGCCCTACACCTCCCCAAGAAAATTAAAAGCCTATTTGGCACGGTACTAACAACCCATCAAGACCGTGATCTTCCTATTATCCATCAGCCGGGCCTTCTCCTTTTACAAGGACAATAAAAAAGCAACTCAAAACCAGGAAACGTTTTATTTAGATCAGTATTAACAGACAAGGTTGCTTTTAAAAGAAGACGGATTTGAGGAGGATTTGTTTGACCTGCTCTGGAGGAGCTAGAATTTACATCCCCTGCTGTGAAAGTTCACAGCTGACTTAGGTGTACCAAATTTTAGCCAGGAGACTGTCTGGTTTGGTGAGAGAATGGGAAATAATTGTTATTGCTAAACCATTCAGAACTAGGAACCTTGCTGAACCCAAGTAATACAGGAGCACTGGTGACGTTACCTAGTTTGGTAATGAAATGTCTACAAGAAAACCACCAAGAACTCCAGCAATGTTCCAGTATTTCAGGGGCTGCCACAAAGAAGAGAGGGTCAGCCTATTCTCCAAAGCACCAGATGGCAAGATAAGGAACAATTGAAGGAAACTAATCAAGGAAGGAAATAACCTGGAAATAAGGAGAAATTTCCTGACAGAATAATTAACCAGTGGAACAGCTTGCCTTCAGAAGTTGTGGGTGCTCCATTACTGGAGGTTTTCAAGAAGAGAGTGGACAGGCATTTGTCTGGAATGGTACAGGAACTCCTGTTTGAGCAGGGGGCTGGACTAGAAGATCTCCAAGGTCCCTTCCAACTCTTCTGTTATTCATGACTCTGGTGTTAATCTAGTTTAACTTAATGGACAACCAGTTGTTTCATTGGTACAGATACCCCACGGAAAGAGCTGAAGGTCTGAGCAGGTTAGAGATAGATCATTATGGAGAAAAACCTACCTATGTGATCACTAAGAATCAACACTTAATGGTATATTATTGCCATTATCATTTGCTGGAGCTCACTCAGTAGAATATTCTTCTCTGGGAGCATAAAGTGACCAACCATCCTCCTTTAGGGAGGACAGTCCTCCTTTTGTAAGTTCTGTCCTCCCTCAAAAAGTGTCCTCCTTCATGTCCTCCTTTTCGATATTTGAAGACTAATCTGCAGGGCTTTTTTTTTTCCCTCATAGAATGCTCAGAACGGCGTTCTGGCACCTTTTTTGATGGTTTTTTTTTCAACTTTTGCATGAGCTGTGCTACTCCCCCTATTGGCTTTCGAAAGCCAATAGGAATTGCTGCTGAGCGCGCCAAAACACCCGGCTGGCAAACTTTGCACATGCAAGTTGTCTGTATTATTGTTGCAATGAATAAAATGTTTCTTTTATTTACGATATTTTTTTCTTCAATTTATTTGTGTCCTCCTTTTCATTGTAAAAAAGTTGGTCACCTTATAGGAGCAGTTTCTCAATATCAAGGGGGAGGCCTCCCAAGGACAGGATTCTACAAACTCATGAATAGCATCAGCACCAAACACAGATTTATTTTCATTTCCATTTAAAACCCACTAAGAATACCAGATCTGGGCTGCTGAAATCTGAATGGACAGGACAAGGTAGCACCCAATTATGAAACCATCACCCCATTGCTTCCATCCTACTGTTCCTCCGCAAGCCCTAATTTTATTCACCATAAATATAGTTAATGTGGTGACTGTCCATGTTTCATAATTTCCCTTTGTAGCACATTAAGCTGCTTTCAGAGATCGGAAAGGAAGCTTCTGAAGGCCTCAGGCTGTGCAGCTGTGGTTTGAAATAAAAGTGGCCAGTATCAGCCTACTTTACACAAAGTGTATTTACCACAATATTCCTATCATTTGGTCAGGAACCCAAAATTAAGAATACTATTTAAATAAGATTACATTTATTTTGCCTCCATCCTCCCCCTCCAAAAGCATTAGCAATGCTCCGGAGTTCTTTTGGTACCCGTGCAGCAGGGGACATTGATTATCCTCATAGTGGGGGTTCTGGAATTGTTGTTATCCCATTTCTTTCATTCGTTATGTTTTTTTTTCTCATCTGCATATCAGGACTTTGCACAGTATGGACTTACTGTTGTTTTGGGCAGACCCAGAGAGCCATAGAAGCTGAAAGTAGATACGAACATCAGTAAATTACTGCATTTAACAGACACTCTTAACATGTCGGGAAGAATGGAATAAAGTTCCTTCTGATTAACAGAAAAAAATCCAAGCAAAATCCTCGTGTGTGTGTGTGTGTGTGTGTGTGTGTGTGTGTGTGTGCGCGCACGCACGCACACACATTTATGGGGCTGAGGGAGGATCCTGTCCCTGAATTCAAATACATTTTCTTTCTTTCTTTCTTTCTTTCTTTCTTTCTTTCTTTCTTTCTTTCTTTTTTTCTTTCTTTCTTTCTTTCTTTCTTTTTTCTTTCTTTCTCTTTCCCCCTCCTTCCTTCTTTCCTTCCTTCCTCCCTCCCTCCCTCCTTTCTTTCTTTCTTTCTTTCTTTCTTTCTTTCCTTCTTTCTCTTTTTTCTCTTTCCCTTCTTCCCTCCCTCCCTCCCTCCCTCCCTCCTTCTTTCCTTCCTTCCTTCCTTCCTTCCTCCCTCCCTCCCTCCCTCCCTCCCTCCCTCCTTTCTTTCTCTTTCTTTCTTTCTTTCTTTCTTTCTTTCTTTCTTTCTTTCTTTCTTTCTTTCTTTCTTTCTTTCCTTCTTTCCTTCTTTCTCTTTCTTTTTCTCTTTCCCCCTCCTTCCTTCCTTCCTTCCTTCCTTCCTTCCTTCCTTCCTTCCTTCCTTCCTTCCTTCCTTCCTTGCTTCCTTCTCCTCCCTTCAACTGCTTGCAGTTTCAAATTCACCCGTTTTACCTGCCTATCTCGCTTTCAACGAGGGCACTATTTGCATTCACCAAAGAAAACGAAGCAGATAATATTTCTCACTCTTTTCCTTATTCTCCAGATCTGGCTGAAGTTTTCACGGCCCATTCCTTTCATCCCCCTGAATCACAAGATCCTGCCTTGACCAAGTTCTTGGCTTGACATTTTGGGTAGATTTAACTTCCAAGGTCCCCCCCCCCTTGTCGTGAGGATTGGCTGGAAAATTAAGGAAGGAAGCAGTGCTGTTCCAAATAGTCCTTCCTTTGCACGCAGCCCGAAATTGGGGGAGCAAATTAGAACACACAAAATAAAAGCGCTTAATACATGCACATATTTCCTTGCCCTGAGAGATCAGATGCTTTCCCCAGATTTCATCTTTGCAGTGAAATGGCAGTTTCCATCCCTCTATAAAGCAAATCGTCTCTATGTGTATGTTTGTGTGTGTGTGTGTGTTACCCCTTGCACTTTTTCTCCTTCCCATCCTCTCTCCCTCCCTCTCTCACACTGGTTTTCTCCTTCAGTTGCTAAACTGGCATCTGTCGGTGTGTTTGGATTGTATGAACAGATGTCCAACTGTTTTCCAAGTGACAGGCGGTCTCCGTCAGGTACCAAACATTTAGCAACCCCCCCACCCTCCCCCTTTTTGTAAACCCAGTGAAAATGTTCTTTCTTGAAAGGGAAACTTCGAGAGGAGGGGAACCCTCACAACACACATACACAAAAGTTTTCTTTGCAGGGGCTCTTTAGGGCAAGATTATTCTAGCATCTTGCTGGAATAATCCGTGATGCCCGATGTTGAATTGTGTCCCTAATAAAGTGTGGGGAAAGAGATGGTTTTGAGGGCTCTGATTGGCTGATGAACAGCCAATGGCATGTAATACAGAAGAAGTTGTCTGAATGCATTTCCCCTACAGAGTAAGGGGTAACACAGGGAAGTTTGTGCGGTCTTTGGTGCTCTCTGGTATTTTTCTTGCAGACGTTTCATGACCCAACTGGGTAACATCATCAGTCTCCTTTCTAGTAGTGATGATGTTACCTAGTTGGGTCATGAAACATCTGCAAGAAAACATCAAAGCTCCGAGAGCACAAAAGGCCCCACAGCTCAACTCTCAGCTACAAATAATCTCTTCTGTTGGTACAGGGACATTTACACACCATGATTTGGTGCTGGATTTAATGGGGAAAATAGGTTGTTTTCTGGAATGGGAAGGGACCAGCATTGGGTGGAAGATACATTTCCAGTTTGCTTGTTGGAAACTCCTTGGGAAGGCCATGGTTTCCCCAGTTGCAATGTATGGCTGTGGAAGTTGGATTGTAAGAAAGGCTGAGCGCAAAAGAATTGAGGCCTTTGAACTATGGTGCTGGAGAAGACTACTGTGAGTCCCCTGGACTGCAAGGCGATCCAACTGGTCAGTCCTGGAGGAGATCAACCCTGACTGCTCCTTAGAAGGCCAGATCCTGAAATTGAAACTCAAACACTCTGGCCACCTAATGAAAAGGAAGGACTCACTGGAGAAGGGCCTAATGCTGGGAAAGATTGATGGCAATAGAAGAATGGGATGACAGAGAATGAGGTGGCTGGATGGAGTCACTGAAGCAGTAGGCGTGAGCTTCAATGGACTCCAGAAGATGGTAGAGGACAGGAAGACCTGGAGGAATGTTGTCCATGGGGTCGCGATGGGTCGGACATGACTTCGCAACTAACAACAACAGGGAAGGTTATAAATAGGGATCACGTGATTCGAGGCACTACAACTATTGTAAATACATGCCAGTTACCAAGTGCCTGGTTTTTAATCACATAAGTGCGAGGACACTGCAGTGGTCATAAGTGCGAAGACTGGCCGTAAGAAACTTTTTTCAATACTGTCATTGAATGGTCATTAAACAAATGGTCTTAAGTCAGGGATCACCTATATCGCTGGGCCTGCCTGGAAACTTCATGGCCTAGAAAGATACAAAATTCAGGTTTGCCCTGTGGTTTGATACTCTTATAAGACCGTCAACATTAAATGTACACATTGTAGTGTGGTGTTTTCCAAACCTTGGCAACTTTAAGAGATGTAGACTTCAATTCCCAGAATTCCTCAGCCAGCAAATTCTGGGAATGGAAGTCCATACCTCTTAAAGTTGCTGGGGTTGAAAAATACTGTTGTAATGCAGCTAGTAGTGTATTTGATGTAGAAGTAGTGCCCCTCATTTGGTAATGCCTATCATAAATATCTTAGCTGTAATCTGTATCACCAATAACACCAATATCACATCTCTGTAGAGAAACCAGATGTGGCTCTATCTCAGTTGAATCTACTTCAAAGAGCATTCAGAAGATTAAAAAGAGGTGTCCCTAAAGTGCTTTTTTCAGAAGATTAAAAAGAGATATCAGCATCCGATAAACTCCTCCCTTGGGTCTTTACCCAATCCTGTTTAGTGTGGGGTGCAAATTCTGCCACAGTTTCTTAGCCTGAAAGTGTTGCAGCTTGCTAAAATAAATCTGTGTGTTCATGCCTGCAGGAAAAAAAAAAAAAAAAGCATGGTTAGTCAGTAGGTCTATGGAGATTCAGTCATCCAGGTCATGGTTGTCCCAAAGATGCTTTTTTTTTTTTTTCAGAAGGCAATTGGACTTTCTTTTTTTTCTTTTGGGATGAACCCCCTTCTAATTGACTGGGAGTTTGAACGGATTTCCAGAAAAAATGGCAGACTACAGGAACCATTTGCACTGCTCAGGTGACCCTGAGGACACAGGTAAACCTCCAAGTGGCCTCAATGACTCTCTAAAACAGTGGTTCTCAACCTTTTTAATGCCGCGACCCCCAACCGGTCGTAAGTCGAGGACTACTCAACCGGTCATAAGTTGAGGACTACTCAACTGGTGCAGCACCGTTTGCAGAATGGGACTTTTGGCGGGCTCAGCAGGGCAGAGACAGCCTGGACAATTCCTATTGGCTTTTGAAAGCCAATAGAATTAGACTCTATTCAAGAGAGTCTATTCTATTGGCTTTCAAAAGCCAATAGAATAAAAGGGAGTAGCACAACTAAGGAAAAGGGGGAAAAAATGGCGGACTGCATTGTTTGGCGACCCCTGTGAAATGGTTGTTCGACCTCAAATGGGGTCCCGACCCACAGGTTGAGAACCACTGCTCTAAAAGAAGGCAAATGACCAGCTGTCTGCAAGGAATATAACTCCTTCCATTCCCCACCATCCAGTCAGAGCTGAAGAAGCTTCTTGGATGAGAAGCGAAAGGTCTTCAGAGAAAAATAAAGAAAGTCCAGCTGGCCTCTTGGAAAAAAAGCACCTTTGGGATAGTTGACAGGTGTGCATAGGTAAGCAGACTCAACAGGTGTGCATAGGTGTGCAAAGGGCCAGCCTGTACATTGCAGAGCCCAGTTGCAACTTCCCACTATTGCAATTGTCTTCTTCTAGGACAGGGGTCTTCAAACTTGACAACTTTAAGACTTGTGGACTTCAACTCCCAGAATTTTTCAAACAGTAGATCCTTCTCCGGAGTGCTGAGTCTTCCCATCATGTGTCTTAAGTAGGATAACTTAAAGCCTGGCCATTTGTGCCTCGAGTGAAGAACTGTGAGTTGATTTATTTACTGACCCATTGATTTGCTTTCTTGGCTATTCCTGGGGTTCTGAAGAGTCTTCTTCCAACCCCAAACCAAGTTCAAAAGCATCAATTCTTTTTTTTTTCTACCCTGTTTCTTAAAGTCCAATTTTCACTTTCATAGAGCGTCACGGGATAAAACCACTCTCTGCACGATTTTGAACTTTGTAAGTATAGATCTGATTTTCTTCTTCACAAATCATCCAACAATGGAAAGGTGATTTCTTGCTGAGTTTTTGTGGGAATCAGATGAACAAAATAATTGTTTAATATCTCCCCCCCACAATCCCTCAAAAAAAAACACCTGGTTTTGTTCAGCAACTTGGTTAAGCACTTTTTGGAATAAGTTGAAATACTTTCCCTATACGCGAAAATGTCTTGAAAAAAAGGGGTGGGGGGAGCTTTGGAATTATTATCCCCCGTCAATAACAGAATGCTTCTTTAAGGATCAGTCACACAATTTGGTGTAGTTGTCTTCAACGGTTTTGGTCACCATGATTTTGGTGTTCCAGTTTTGGTCACCATGATGTAAAAAAGAAGTTGAGACTCTAAAAAGAGTACAGAGAAGAGCAACAAATTTGATTAGGGGACTGGAGGTTAAAACATATAAGGAAAGGTTGATGGAATTGGGCATGTCTAGTTTAACGAAGAGAAGGATGAGGGGGGACATGATAGCAGTGTTCCAGTATCTCAGGGACTGCCCCAAAGAAGAGGGAGTCAAGCTATTCTCCAAAGCGCCTGAAAGCAGGACAAGAAGCAACGGGTGGAAACTCATCAAAGAGGGAAGCAACCTAGAACTAAGGAGAAACTTCCTGACAGTTAGAACAATTAACCAGTGGAACAACCTGCCTCCAGAAGCGGTGAATGTTCCAACACTGGAAGTTTTTAAGAAGAGACTGGACAGCCATTTGTCCGAAATGATAAAGGGTTTCCTGCCTGAGCAGGGGGTTGGACTAGATGACCTCCAAGGTCCCTTCCAACATTATTATTATTATTATTATTATTTATTTATTTATTTATTTATTTATTTATTTATTTATTTATTTAACAACCTTTCAAAGTTAGAACAGCACTGAAAAAAGGGACTTACAACCAGGCCTCGCACTTACGACGGATGCAGCATCCCCACTGCCGTGAGATCCCACTTTGGACATTTGGCGTGCATTTATGCCAGTTTGCAGCATCCCAGGTTCATGGGATTGCCACGTGTGACCACCTCAGCCAGTTTCTGATATGTAAAGTACAGTAAATGAGGGGAGGTGGATTTGCTTAATGACTATATGATTCACTTAACAAACAGCAGCGATTCGTTTAACAACCATGGGCAAAAAAACGGTCGTCAGTTCGGGCCCAACTCACTTATCAACCACCTTGCTTAGCAACGGAAGCTCTGCTCCCCGCTGTGGTCGTAAGTCGCGACTATCGGTACTTTGTTTCACTACCTGATCACGTTATGTAAAATAAACATTTTCAGAGTTTTTCTTCCCTTCTAAAGCAGTGTTTCTCAACCTTGACCATTTTAAAGCATGTGGACTTCAACTCCCAGAATTCCACAGCCAGCATTGCTGGCTGTGGAATTCTGGGAGTTGAAGTCCACATGCCTTAAAATGGTCAAGGTTGAGAAACACTGTTCTAAAGGAAAGGGCACTTTTGACACAACCTTTCCTGACTGGAGGTCTTTCGCTAGTTTAGACGACCTCCGAGGAGAATATGAACCCCGCTAAGTCGCTAGCTGTCTGCCTCTTTTCTGCCTCCTTGCTGGCTTAAGTTTGGCGAGGTGGAAAAAGCACTTATTCCCCACTTGTTCATTGTGGGGACTCAGTGTTTGATAGGAAAGGACGGAAATAATAAAGGGAAAGATTGCACAAAAAAGAGGGAGGGAGAGGGGAAAGGAAGGGAGGAGAAGGAAAGAAGGAAGAGGAGGAGATGGAAGGAAGGAAAGAAGGAAGAAAGAAGGGAAGGAGGCAGAAGAGGAAGGAGGGAGGGAGAGGAAATGAAAGGAAGGAAGGAAGAATGAAGGGAGGAGATGGATGGAAGGAAGGAAGGAATGAAAGAGAAGGAAGGAAGGAAGGAGGGAGGGAAGGGGATGAGACAGAAGAAAGGAAGGAAAAAAGAAAGAAACAAAAAAAGAAAAACAGAAGAGGAAAGGATGGGAGGAGAAGAAAAGAAGGAAAGGAGATGGAAGGAAGGAAAGAGGGAAGGGGATGAGACGGAAGGAAGGAAAGAAAAAAGGAAAAGAGGGAGGGAGGAAGAAGAAGGGGAGGAGAAGGAAGGGGAGGAGATGGACGGAGGGAAGGAAGGAAGGAAGGGGAGGAGATGGATGAATAGAAGGAAGGAAGAAAGGAAGGAAGGGGAAGAGATGGAAGGAAGGAAGGAAAGGAGGAGATGGATGAATGGAAGGAAGGAAGGAAGGGGAAGAGATGGAAGGAAGGAAGGAAAGGAGGAGATGGATGAAAGGAAGGAAGGAAGGATGAATGAATGAAAAGAAGGAAGGAAGGAAGGTTTTTTTGGGGGGAGAAACAGGGCTGGGAAAGTCCCCCCCCCCAGCTGTTGCACAAACCGTCCACTTCTTTCACACCATCCCTGCAGCTGCTGCAGCGACAACCCTTTGGGATGCCTTCTGTTGGCGTCTCTGGCCTGCATTGTTTTCTGGGCCGTGCTGGGCCCGCCTCCTCTGAACTTGGGACTGGAAGGGCAGCCCGCCTGTTCTTCTGCCCAGCTAGGCGTGGTGCCTGTCCTTGGCAGCCTTTCCTGGCACCCAGCCCCTGCCCAAGAGGCAGCGAAGCGCCCCAAAGCCCAGCTGACCCGGAAAAGACACCCCGTGTCCCAGAGTGTGTCCTGGCGGTGATTTTCCTCCTTTAAAGGAGACTATGTGAAGCTCCGGGGTGAGATGAGGGAGGCCTCCGTGCTCTCTGAGCTTGGCTGTTTTCTCGCAGACGTTTCACGAGCCACACTAGGTAACGTCATCAGTGCTAGAAGGGAGGGAGGTTTGCTCTCATTATGTGAAAGCACTGAGGATGTTACCTTGTCACTGAGTCACGAAACGTCTGCAAGAAAACAGCCAAGCTCAGAGAGCACCGGGGATCCCTCATTTAAACTCCGAGCTACAAATATTCTCTTCACTTCTGTCGGTTGTCGATTTTGCCACAAATGGACTATTAAAATGTTACCTCCTCTCCTCTCCCTCCCTCCCTCCTTTCCTCCTTTCTTTGTGCAATCTTTCCCTTTATTCTTCTCTCTTTTCTCCTCCCTCCCTCCTTTCTCTTATTTCCTCCCTTCCTTCCTTCCTTCCTTCCTTCCTTCCTTCCTTCCTTCCTCCCTTCCTTCCTTCTGTCTCCTCCCCTTCTTCCTTCTTTCCTTCCTTCCTCCTCCGTCCCTTCCTTGTCTCATCCCCTTCCCTTTTCTTCCTTCCTTCTGTCCCCTCCCCTCCCTTCTTCCTCCCTCCTTCCCTCTTTCTTTCTTTCTTTCTTTCTTTCTTTCTTTCTTTCTTTCTTTCTTTCTTTCTCTCTCTCTCTTTCTTTTATCTCTTTCTCTCCTTTCTTCCTTCTCTCCCTCCCTGCTTTCCTTCTTTGTGCAATCTTTCCCTTTATTCTTCCCCCTTTACTCCTCCTTCCCTCCTTCCTTTCTCTTGTTTCGTCCCCTCCCTCCCTCCCTCCTTTCTTTCTTTCTTTCTTTCTTTCTTTCTTTCTTTCTTTCTTTCTTTCTTTCTTTCTTTCTTTCTTTCTTTCTTTCTTTCCTCTCTCTCTCTCTCCCCTTCTCTCTCTCCCTCCCTTCCCTCCTTTGTGCAATCTTTCCCTTTATTCTTCCCCCTTTACTCCTTCCTGCCTCCTTCCTTTCTCTTGTTTCGTCCCCTCCCTCCCTCCCTCCCTCCCTCCCTCCCTCCCTCCCTCCCTCCCTCCCTCCCTCCCTCCCTCCTTTCTTTCTTTCTTTCTTTCTTTCTTTCTTTCTTTCTTTCTTTCTTCTTTCTTTCTTTCTTTCTTTCTTTTTTCTCTCTCTCTCCTCTCCCTCCCTCCCCTCCTTCCTTTGTGCAATCTTTCCCTTTATTCTTTCCCCCTTTCCCCTGCTCCTCCTTTCCCCGTTCAACCCCCGGCCATCCCAACCAAGCCTGACACCTCGCCAGGAGCAAACGGGGAACTGAGGTCGCTCTTTCCAGCTCACCAAACTTAATCCAGCCACAACACCTCCAGTTCTGCCCAGTCCACCCAGAGTGCGGCTCGTGGTTGTGTCGGAAGGCAGATGGGCACCGCACAAAAGGGCCCTCCGCTCTCCAAGCTGGTCCTCCCTATGCTTGATTAAACCCTAATACCAAAGTTAGAATTGATACAGTGGAACTGGGTTGATTCAATTAGTGCACCAGGCATGAAGCAAACACTACAAAGGCGACGTGGTCGTTAGAAAGCCATTTTCTTTTGATCATTATAGCATCTCACACGTGGCAGCAGAAAATTACAGGCTCATGTGTCTTAGTTTAATATCCTCTGGGGCTAGATTTATCGTCACATTGAAGTTAGCTGTCAGAATCGGAAAAAATCATGCAGAGTTGATGAATTTTCAGCTCGGCTTCTCTAAGAAGCTGGAAAAATTCTGCCGGGTTGATGCACTCGGCTCCATACGCCTCGATCTCAGCTCCTCTCCGCGGCCCAAGCCCTCCTCATCCTCACCTGGGTTTTAATCTCACTTCTGCTTTCAGAGTACATAAAGAATCTGCAGGTTGGCCTCTGGCTTTAAGTTCCACGCAAAAGTTTTTTTTTTTAAATATATATTATATATTTTAAAAAACTTGGGTGAAGCCATGGGAAAACTTGCAGATTCATTATACACACAGACACATACACAGAGACACACATATACATACATACACACACACAAACAAACACACATATACACATATACATCCACCCACACACATATATTCATACATACAGGTGGGTCCTCTACTTACAACAAAAAAACTAGAGTGAAGCCATAGAAAAGCTTGCAGATTCATTACACACATACACACACACACACACACACACACACACACAGGTGGTCCTCTACTTATAACAAAAAACCTTGAGTGAAGCCATAGGAAAACTTGCAGATTCATTACACACACACACACACACACACACACACACACACACACAGTTGGTCCTCTACTTACAACAAAAAACCTTGAGTGAAGCCATAGAAAAACTTGTAGATTCATTACACACACACACACACACACACACACACACACACACACACAGAGTTGGTCCTCTACTTACAACAAAAAACCTTGAGTGAAGCCATAGAAAAACTTGTAGATTCATTAGACACACACACACACACACACACACACACACACACACACACACACACACACACAGAGGTGGTCCTCTACATACAACAAAAAACCTTGGGTGAAGCCATAGGCCAACTTGCAGATTCATTATACACACACATACAGACATACACATATACACATATACATATACTGTACATATACGTGTACATTTATACACACACACATAGTTCATTTAGTGGCTGTTCAAATTTACAATGGCAGTGAAAAAAAAGGGACTCATGACTGTTTTTCACACTTACGACCGTTGTAGCATCCCCTTGATCACGTGATCAAAATTTGGATGCTTGGCAAGTGGTTCATATTTATGACGGTTGTAGTGTCCCGGGGCCACGCTGGCACAGGAATTCTGGGAGTTGAAGTCCACAAGTCACAGAGGGGCCATCGTTCCCCTTCTCTGCTCTGAGCAAACAGTCCCCCCTCAACAGAGGGGGGGGAGAGATAGGACAGCACCTCTCACCTGTTTACAGCACAGTCCTTTCAGCAGTTCCAAGAAGGCTCCACACCTTTTGCACTCTGATTCAGGTGACCCTGAGGGCACAGATAAGCCTCCAAGTGGCCTCAACGACTCTCAGAGGGAGTACTAACGACCAGATGACCGCGAGGAATATAAATCCTTCCATTCCCCACCATTCAGTCAGAACTGAGGAAGCGTCTTGGATGAGAAGCGAAACGTCTTCAAAGAAAAACAAGAAAGTCCAGTTGCCTTTTGAAAAAGCAACTTTGGGACCTGCTGCAAAGCAGTGGTTTCATTGGCATCATTGCTCTTTTGCATTTTTTTAAAAGGCCATTTGGGTTGTGGTTTAAAAAAAAAATAGGTGCGTAATCTTATTGGAAGCTTAATACACTTGTTTTAGTGCCTTTTGCATGGAAAATCCTGCCATGGGGGGGGGGGAACCCAGGGATTTATTTGGGAGAGATAAAACTTTCCTAATGTGAAACTTAACTTACTGATTTAGGCAGATATGGCACGGGAAAGAGGTCAACTGATTCAAGTCCTTCTTGGATCATCTGAAAATAAACTTTGTTTTCTGTTCAAACCGCCCCCATGCAAGCTAAGGTGTGCTTAAACTGAGTTTGTAGGCCTGCAAGCTTGAATCAATTTATTTAATTTGATTTGGTGGGGGGGTTCTTTTTGATACGACTGGTTCCACAGAAGTTATTACTATTGAAAAATAATAATTATTATTCCACAACAGTGATAAGGCAGTGATTTATGATAGTCCATCAGAACGGCAGCAACTTAATTATATATTAATTATTACTGGGGCTTGACACACAGTCACAGCCAGATGTTCAGATTGAATTTGGCACTTTTGTCCATCTATCGAGTCCTTCTCAAGGACCTGGGATAGACAGAGGTTGATGTTTTGTGAATTGAGAGGTCTCGTCGTAGGAGGAAAGCCATTCCTAGTATAGCTGCCTTTTGCAGTTGACGGCTGGTGAGTTTGTCTTCATTTTGTTCATCAGTTTTATTCGTTTATAACCTAAAATGTGAAAATACAAAAGCAAATAGTAAGAGGCAACAGTAGAGAAAGGGAAAACAAAAAAGGTGTTAAGAAAGGGAGGGGAAGAAACAAAAATCAAATCTCAACTTTTTACTTTTCTATAGTAGCACTATAATATGCACTAGCCATTTCTGTATTGGCAAATCAGTCTAATCCAGTGGTTCTCAAACTTTCTAATGCCGTGACCCCATAATACAGTTCCCCATGTTGTGGTGACCCCCAGGTGGGTGTGGCCACCAATAAGAGGGAGTAGGACAGCTAGGGAAAAGAGAAAAAAATGGCGGACAGCGTGGTTTGGCGACCCCCGTGAAATGGTCGTTCGACCCCAAATGGGGTCCCGACACACAGGTTGAGAACCACTGGTCTAATCAGTCTGTCAGTTGTCGATTTTGCCACAAATGGACCATTAAAATATTACCTCTTTTCCTCTCCCTCCCTCCCTTCTTTGTGCAATCTTTCCCTTTATTCTTCCCCCTTTTCTCCTCCCTCCCTCCTTCCTTTCTCTTGTTTCCTCCCCTTCCTTCCTTCCTCCCTCCCTCCTCCCTCCCTTCCTTCTGTCTCCTCCCCTTCTTTCCTTCCTTCCTTCTGTCTCCTCCCCTCCCTCCCTCCCTCCCTCCCTCCCTCCCTCCCTCCCTCCCTCCCTCTTTCTTTCTTTCTTTCTTTCTTTCTTTCTTTCTTTCTTTCTTTCTTTCTTTCTTTCTTCTCTCTCCTTCCTTCCTTCCCTCCCTCCCTTCCCACCCTCCTTTATGCAATCTATTCCTTTATTCCTTCGCCCTTTCCCCCGGCTCTCCCTTTCTCACTCAGTAAAACCCAAAATCATAGTATCATTTTTTTTCCACCTCAAGCACAAAGCCCAGAAGCAGTTTCCAAGTAGAAACAAAAAGGACTTATGCTTTTTTCTTTTATCAGCACAGTCAACTTGGCAATCTCTGCTAATTCCAGACTGCTGGTGAATTTGTCAATGCCAATGGTGTCTAAGTGGTGCTCCAGATGTTTTGGGATTGCACCCAAAGTACCTATGACGATTGGTACCACCTTTGTTTTCTTTTGCCACAGCCGTTCTACTTCTATTTGCAGGTCTTTGCATTTTGTTATCTTCTCCAGTTCCTTCTATTCTGCTATGTATTTCCAGATACATTTCAAGATATGTCTGCTTTCCAGACTTTCTATTACATTTATTACAGGTGGTTCTCGACTTACAACAGTTCATTTAGTGACCGTTCAAAGTTACAGCCTGACTGGAAAAAGTGACTTATGACCATTTTTCACAGTTATGACCGTTGCAGCCTCCCCAGCGTCACGTGATTTACATTCGGATGCTTGAAAACTAACTCACATTTATGACGGTTGCAGTGTCCCAGGATCATGTGATCACCTTTTGTGACCTTCTGACAAGCAAAGTGAACGGGGAAGCCAGATTCACTTAACAACCGTGATACTAGCTTAACAACTGCAGTGATTCACTTAACAACTCTGGAAAGAAAGGTCATAAAATAGGGAAAACTCACTAAAGAAATGTCTCACTTAGCAACCATACATTTTGGGGTCAATTGTGGTCGTAAGTCGAGGACTACCTCTCTTTCTCTCTCTCTCTCTCTCAAACCAGAATATTTCCTGTCCTCCCCCCTCCCCCCATTTATTTGGCAAGCAAGAAGTTTTTAGGCTCAGTGTGTTCATCTTGCGAAATCTTGTCTTTACATCCATTTATTCTTCTACCACTGTCTGGCTGCTCCGATATGCTAATCAGTGTGTAAGTATATCCTTTCAAATAATTATCATATATTATACTCTGCTCATCTCTGTATAATTTCCTCATCTGCATAATCGTATTTGACTTCCTTATGAATGTAAAAACCATCTTACCTTGGGCCAGTTAATCTTCATTGATTGAATATCAAATTCATTTGAATATGTTAGCTAAAGCTTTATCACCACACTCCACCCCAAAGAATTGGGGGGGGGATGGTGGAAGGAAGGAAGGAAGAAAAGAGAGAGAGAGGAAGGAAGGAAGGAGAGGAAGAAGCAGAAAGAAGGAAAGGAAGGAAGGAGAGAGAGGAAGGAAGGAAGGAAGATGGATGGAAGGAAGGAAGATGGAAGGAAGGAAGGAAAGAAGGAAGATGGAAGGAAAGAAGAGGAAGAAGGGAAGGAAGGAAGGAAGGAAGGAAGGGAGACAGAGAGAAGAAGGAAGGAGAAGGAAGGAAGGAAGATGTGTGATATGAGTTGCAGATTATACTCATATTTGCATGCTAACTTCACAATCCACTATCTTGTGTTATTTACACACAAGCACACTAAATCTACCTGAATTCCTTCTTGGATATATCTAAATCGTGGGTGTTCCATCACTGGAAGTTTTTAAGAAGAGACTGGACAGTCACTTGTCTGAGATGGTATAGATTCTCCTGCTTGAGCAGGGGGCTGGACTAGAAGACCTCCAAGGTTCCTTCCAGCTCTATTCTATTCTAAAGGTGCAGTTCTAATACTAGAACTGAGCAAGCTTTTTATGGGCGATACCACACTCTCTGCTTATTTCTAAAAGAATTCAGCCTGCAAGGATCTCGGGAGGCATTTGCAATGACACAATGGCTGCATTCACACAACTCGCGTAACCTGGTCAGTTAAAAAAGCAAGTGACAGTGGCCAGTTTGATTAGTTGAGAGCCTTGTAGACACTTGGAAAATGGCTGAATTCAGTCATCAAGTTGGATGTTATCAGCAAACGCAACCACAACAAGTGATTCCAAGTTTTTTCAGCCTTTGGGAAAGTTTTAAAGAGCTTTAGAAAGTACGAAGCATGCAACCCTCCCCAAAAAGTCAAGATGACAGCCACAACTGCACAGTTGTAGCCCTGCCATTTACATTTGCAACAGGTGGTCAAGAGGCTTTCATGAATGTTTAAACTAATTTCTGTAGACATCCCTGATTATTAAATTAAAAGTTTCCTGTTGGTATTTTACACTGGTGCTAATGTGCAGGTGAGATGCACCTCATATTATGAGCTTTACGCCAGAGTTGTTAAGCAGTTGTTAAGTGAATCATACAGTTGTTAAGCGAATCTGGTTTTTCCCCTATTGATTTTGCTTTTTGGAAATCAGCTGGGAAAGTGACAAATAGTGATCATCTAAACATGCTCCCTCCCGTGATAAATCCATGCCAATTGCCATGGAACAGACAAGTTTTACATTTGGATAGGAGAACAAGAAGAGAATGGACAACCATTTGTTTGAAATGGTATAGAGGTTCCTGGCTGAGCAGCAGGTTGGAGAAGACCTCCAAGGTCCCTTCCAACTTTATTATTATTATTATTATTATTATTATTATTATTATTATTGTTGTTGTTGTTGTTGTTGTTGTTGTTGTTGTTGTTGTTGTTGTTAATCATTGCAGTCAGTCAGATGTTCAGACTGGATTTGGCATTTTTGTCTGCCTATCGAGTCCTTACCAAGGACCTGGGATAGGCAGTTGTGGATGTTTGATGGTATTACAAATATCGTCGCAGGATGGAAGCTGTTCCTAGTAAGGCTGCCTTCTGCAATTGACTGATGGTGAATTTGTCAATGCCAATGGTGTCCAAGTGGTGCTCCAGTTGCTTTGGGATTGCACCCAAGGCGCCTATTACTATTGGTACTACGCTTACTTGCCTGTGCCACAGTCGTTCTAGTTCTATTTGTAGGTCTTTGTATTTTGTTACCTTCTCCAGTTCTTTCTCAACTATTCTCCTGTCTCCAGGCACTGCCACGTCCACTATCCAGACTTTTTTGTCTTTCTTATCGACAATTGTTAAGTCCGGTGTGTTATGTTGCAGGTGCTTGTCTGTTTGAATTCTGAAGTCCCAGAGCACTTTAACTTTATCATTTTCTATGACTTTCTCTATTTTATGGTCCCACCAATTCTTGCTTACAGGCAAATGATATTTCTTGCAGATCTTCCAATGCACCATTGTTGCTACTTTGTCATGCCGCTGCTTGTAGTCAGTCTGTGCAATCTTCTTGCAGCAGCTTACCAGGTGGTCCACTGTTTCTTCAGCTTCTTTGCATAGGTGGCACTTACTGTCTGTTGCTGTCTTCTCAATTTTGACTTTGTATGCATTATTATTATTATTATTATTATTATTAATTATTTTCTAGAGCTGAAGACTAAACTGCAAAATAAAAAAAAAAATTAGAAGACAATGACAAATTACTGCCTGCCCTTGATTTACAATCATTCGTTCAAAGTTACAACAGCTCTGAAAAAGTTTTTCACACGTAAGGACTGTTTTTCACACTTAATGACCTCCCCAGGGTCATGTGATCAAAATTTGGAGGCTTGGAACCAGCTCATCTTTATGACGATTGCTGTGTCCCGGGGTCATGCAATCCCCTTTTGCAGCAAGCAAAATCCATGGGGGGGAACCAGATTCGCTTAACGACCGTGTGACTAACTTAACAGCTGCAGTGATTCGCAGCGAGAAAGGTTGCGAAATGGGGCAGAACTCAATCACTGTCTCGCTTAGCCCTGGAAATTTGGGATTCAGATGTGGTCGTAAGTTGAGGACTAAGGGCCTTCTGAAGCAAGGTCTTCTCTACTTTGGCTTCAGAGCTGAAGACCTCATTTGTCTCCTCGTCCCGCCGCAAAGACCTTATTTGGAAATGTGCTGAATTTCGGTCCCCCATGCTCTTTCCTCCCTATTTCTCTCCTTCTCCCCTCAGCCTTCCCCATTGTGATAAATTTTATAGTTTGACATGCTTTTAATTGGATTCCTTGTCGACTTGTGTGCTATCTTGCGCTCCTGCCTTTCCAACACATGTTCCAAAGGCAGTTTACAAACAAATGCTCTTAATTAGTAGGAATATTTATCCGAAGGAAGAGGCCTTTGTCTCCCACCTCATCCTGGCTACCCAGACTTAATCCGGAGGTGGTCCAGATTGTGCAGTTTGACTCTGAACCCTGTCGTCACATTGCAGAGGTGGCTTGGCTGATAGGAATCTCCTAATCACCGCCGTCTTTCCTGGCCTGCGTAAGGGAGATAGGGACTTAACCGTATTTAAATTTGCAGCGCCGGCTTCTTTAATAAGAGCAAAGAGTAGGCAGGATGAAAAAAAGAGAAAAAGGAACCAAACATAAAACAAGAACCACACAGGCACAAAAAAACGCCCAGATTTCCAGTTCCCAATAGGGAACTATGGTCTGGGCTGGGGAGAAAATTGGCACCATCAGATCAACGGCAGTAAGGTGTTCCACTGCAGGTCGTCCTCGATTTACAACCACAATGGAGCCCAAAATTTATGTCGTTAAGTGAGATAGTTGTTAAGTGAGTTTTTGCCCCATTTTACGACCTTGCTTGCTACATTTGTTCAGTGCAGTTGACAAGTTAGTAATCTGGTTGTTAAAGGAATCTGACTTCCCCATTGACTTGTCAGAAGGTCACAAAAGGGGGAATCACATGACCCCGGGTCACTGCGACCGTGGTAAATATGAGTCAATTGCCAAGCCTCTGAGTTTTGATCACATGATCATAGGGATGTTACTCAGGTCATAACTCTGAAAAACGGTCATAGGTCACTTTTTCAGTCCTGTTGTAACTTTGAACAGTCACTAAATGAACTGTCGTTAGTCGAGGACCACCAGTATAACCTGGAGTGCTTTCTGATATGGAAAGCTGGTTTTATTTATTTATTCATTTTGCACATTTAGGTAGCTTTACCGTTCTGAACCAAAAGAAACTTTAGATTCACTCAAAAAAATATAGACAGTTGCTTAGATTCCCTTTGTAAAGTGACATAAGAGCCGAGGTGGTGCAGTACTGCAGGCCACTTTAGCTGACTGTGTTCAGCAGGTCAGCGGTTCAAATCTCACCGGCTCAAGGTTGACTCAGCCTTCCATCCTTCCGGGGTAGGTAAAATGAGGACCCAGATTGTTGGGGGCAATGTAAATATATATATACATTGCTTACTGGTGTACACCGCTTAGAGAGTGCTTGCACTTAAAGCGGTATATAAGTCTCATAAATAAATAAATAAATGGTGAAAGATAACAGGAGTCCCCGAGGATTTTACTCTGTTAGTCCTTGCTGACTCTAGGGCAGGGGTCTCCAACCCTCGGTCCGTGGACTGGCATCGGTCCGTGGACCGGCACCGGTCCGCAGCATGCCAACAACTGGTCCATGCAAACAAGTGAAGCCCCATTCGTGGGATGCAGGCAGCACGCAAAACCATGGACCCTCTGGTCCACGAAAAAAATCTCTCTCCACAAAACCGGTCCCTAGTGCCCAAAAGGTTGGAGAACCTCAGCTCTAGGGGGCGCTGCCCATCTCCGTTTCAAGGCCATTGAGTTAGCGCTGTCTGAAGACAATTCTGCAGTGATGTGGCCAGCATTACGTTACAGAGCACTGTTATCTTCCCATTGAAGTGGTACCTATTTATCTACATGCATTTGCATGCTTTCGAACTGCTAGGCTGGCAGAGCTGAAGGGAGGACGGGTGCTCACTCTGTCTCATAGCGCTCGGGTCTTGAACTTGGGCTTCTAGCTTTCCAGCCAACAAGCCCAGCACCTTTTTTTTTGTTCAATATTTTATTAATTTTTTTATAGTCACAAATCCTTAATATTTTATCAGCAACATATTGTCTGGGTTCCATGTTGAGTTTACTAATACATGCTAAACTCCTTTATCTCTACCTTGTTTTTCTAGCCATTGATAAAATGTATCCCATGTTCTAAAGCAGGGCTTTGCAACCTTTTCACCCATTGTACCACTTTTAGGATATGGCAATATCCGAGGACCACCAGTCGCCTAGCAAGGTGTCAAAAATTTGATAACCCCCCCCCCCAAAGGAAAAAAGTGATAAAGTATAGGTAGTCCTCGACTTACAACAGTTCGCTTAGTGACTGTTCGAAGTTACAATGGCACTGAAAAAAGTGCCCCCCAAGGCAAAGCTGAGCAAGACACCTGCCTGCACCGCCTGGTGGCGCTCTTCCTCCTGTCCGAGGTTTTCATTGTTGTGAGCATTTCTGTTGAGGATCGGCAGTGGGTTTGGGGTGGGGGGGTGTTTGATTTTTATTTCCCCCCCCCGTCTGCTGGGTGGTTGCAGCAGGTTTTGGTCACTTCACATGACCCCGGGACATTGTGACCATCATAAATATGAATCTGGAGATGCTGCAACATTCCAGCTGATCGGCGCTTCTTCTGGGCTCAGCAGAAACATCAGGATCAGCGCCGAGCTCCAGATGGAGCCTGTCGCTGATCCTGGCGCTTTTGCTGAGCCCTGACAGCCCTGCAGCTCCAGCCATCTCTTGCTCAGGCTTGTGTGGTGCTGCCACCGGTTCAGCTCATTCCCCACTACCACTTTTCTAGGATGGTCGCGTACCACCTGCCAGGTGCCAATGTACCACAGGTGGTACCCGTACCACAGATTGAAAAGCCCTGTTCTAAAGTATTCTGAATCTTCTTTCTCTTTTCATTTTTAGTGTCAGTCCTTTTAAAGTATAACTTCCAAGATTCTTACATAAGAGATGGATGGATGGATGGATGGATGGATGGAAGGGAGGAAGGGAGGGAGAAGGAAGGAAGAAAGGAAGAAAAGGAGAGCAGGAAGGAATGAAAGCTATTTCTATCTATTATCTCTGTCTATCTATCTATCTATCTATCTATCATCTATCATCTATCATCTGTCTATCTATCTAACATCTATCATCTGTCTATCATCTATCTGTCTGTCTGCCTGCCTGCCTGCCTGTCTGTCTGTCTGAAAATCCACATGCCTTCCCACGGAGAATGGGAAGAAGACAGGCAACATATTTATAAATGGCAAATAAATGAATAGAAACTGAAAAAGCACAATTGCCTTGTTTATGATGAAATAGTGAAAGTTAGTGAAGGATTATAAAAGTGATTTGAATTTCTGAACGTGGAACAGGCCACTATTTTGGTAATGTCAGTAATGGAGAAAGAATGGACACACAGAAGAAACGAAGGGAAAGAAACTACAGACTGTCCTCCACTTACAGTCATCGGTTTAGTGACCGAAGTTACAACAGCACTGAAAAAAGCAACTTATCCTCGTCATTCACACTTACGACTGTTGCAGCATCCCCACGGTCACGTGATCAAAATTCGGACACTTGGCCACTGGCATGTATTTATGACGGTTGCAGTCTCCCCGGGTCATGTGATCCCCTTTTGCGAACTTCTGACAAGCAAAGTCAATGGGGAAGCCGGATTCTCTTAACAACTGTGTTACAGGGAGTCCTCGACTTACGACCATAACTGAATCTAAAACCATCATGGAGTTTGGCTTACATTGGGAAAAAGTAGATCAAGCTCATCCATCAGTGTCCCCAAAAGAAACAAGTTAGCCAGGCTTTTAACCATGGGCAAATCTAGGAAATGCCTGGGCTGGTTTTTTTTCCCCCTCTTCTCATTTATGTCCTGGGGTGGGATGGTAAGAGGGAGCATGTCTTTAGCACCAACATGGTAACGAAGGCCACATCCTATTAATTGCTCTGACAATGATAAAGGAAGACTCCGAAACTGCTATTTGTCTTCATGTAACCTCATGCATCATCGCAAGATAAATGAAAACTCATTTCCTCCTGATTCAGTCTAATTTTTCAGCTCCCCCGCTGCCCCCAGGCACATGGTGGAAACCGTCTTCACTTTTGGCCCCATAAAATTGCAGACCCTGGGATTCAAAGGTCAGATGGAGGACAAGTGATCTGCAAACCTTATATCTCCTGCAGCGACCTGGGGGGGGGGGTGGAGGCCTAAAGTGGGGAAGTCCCCACCCCATTTATCATCATGTTTTTCTCAGAAAGGTAGTGACCAAACTCCTGCAAAATTAAGAGAGCTCCTGGCTTCAGATTACTACTAACTTTGGGGCCTCCTACTAAACTTACAAAGATGAGCAAAAGCGCAGCTGGGCAAATGAAATCCTCAAGCAGACTGAATTGGTGGACAAGGAGAAACTGTTAAGTATCCTAAATCAAGACAAATCCAAATATGCTGGACAATTCCTGGAAGCCTGGCACTCAGACAAATCAGCCATCAACAAGCACACAGCGATAATAATAATAATAACAACAACAACAACAACAACAACAATAATAACAACAAGAATAACAACAACAACAATGTTGGAAGAGATCTTGGAGGTCATCTAGTCCAACCCCCTGCTCAGGCAGGAAGCCCTACATCATTTCGGACAAATGGCTGTCCAGTCTCTTCTTAAAAACTTCCACTGTTGGAGCGTTCACCGCTTCTAGAGGCAAGTCGTTCCACTGATTAATTGTTCTCACTGTCAGGAAATTTCTCCTTAGTTCTAGGCTGCTTCTCTTCTTGATTGGTTTCCATCCATTGCTTCTTGTCCTGTCTTCTGGTGCTTTGGAGAAGAGCTTGACTCCCTCTTCTTTGGGGCAGCCCCTGAGATACTGGAAGACTGCTATCATGTCCCTCCTCATTCTTCTCTTCATTAAACTAGTCATCCCCAGTTCCAGCAACTGTTCCTTATATGTTTTAGCCTCCAGTCCCCTAATCATCTTTGTTGCTCTTCTCTGTACAACATCTACATACCATTCTAAGGAATAGAATAGAATAAAATAGAATAGAATAGAATAGAATAGAATAGAAGGGACCTTGGAGGTCTTGTAGTCCAGCCCCCTGCTCAAGCAGGAGATTCTAAACCATTTCAGTGACTATCTAGTCTGTTCTTAAAAACCTCCAGTGATGGAGCGCCCACGATTTCTAGAAGCAAAGTTGTTCCACTGGTTAATTGTCTTCACTGTTAGGAAGTTTCTCATTAATTCCAGGTTGCTTCTCTCCTTGATTTGTTTCCATCCATTGTTTCTTGTCCTGCCCTTTGGTGTTTTGGAGAATACGCTGACCCCTGTTCTTTGTGGCAACCCCTCAAATACTGGAATACTGTTATCATGTCGCCACTGTTTCTTCTTTTCTTTAGATTAGCCAAACCCAAGTCCTGCAGTCGTTCTTCATATGTCTTAGTCTCCAGGCCTTTGATCATTTTAGTTGCTCTTCTCTAGACTTTTCCCAAAGTCTCAACATCTTTTTGTAGTATGGTGACCAAAATTGGTTGCAGTATTCCAGGTGTGGTCTTACTAGGGTTTTATAAAGCGATACTAATACTTTGCGTGGTTGTGATTCTTTGTCTCTGTTTATAAGCTAAAAAAAAGGAAACCAAAAGAGCAAAACACATCCTCTTCAGCAGCCAGCATTCAGATAAGCAGGGATTAACACCAGACAAACCATCAAAGCGGAAATCAAGGAACTACCAACTCAGACAAAAAACGAAACTGTAAACAATCACCTAATCAAGAAACGACCAAGAATTCCCACCAACTCTGGCAGGGCAAGCCACTTGTATATAAACAGACAGCAGACCTTGCTTCTTTCTAACACTGGTGATGTTACCTAGTTAGGTAACAAAATGTCTGCAGGAAAACAAGCAAGCTCAGAGAGCACCAAGGACCCCACAGAGAAACTTTTCTTAGCAACATAAACACCATTACCTGTCTTATGTCAGCTCATCAAGGAAAACCAGAGCAGGAAGCCAGAGATATGAATGCTTGATGGGTCCTTGGTGGTTGGAGGAAGTGGAAGAGGAAAAAAATGTAGGGAAAAGGGGAAACGAAAAAGAGAAACTGTCATGGTTCCGAGAGATGAAACTCTTCAAAGAACTTTGAGGCATTGTTTACCTTAAAGGATCTTTTATTAGAGTAGCATAATA